>CM074733.1:38266940-38494788 GCA_037367245.1 Phrynocephalus guinanensis
TATGATAAATCCCTAAATAACAGAGCTTCTAAAGATGCAAGTCTAACCATGGGCCTTTTCACACGACCCCTAAGATCCGCTGGCCACTTAAACTCAGACCAGAGATCTTAGGGGTTTGTCACTGTTCCTGCATTCCCACCCCCTCCGCACTCCTGGCTGCTGGCTGCGTGAGGGGAGGGAGAAAAAAAGGAAGAAAAGAATGCCGATCACCTCCGTTCTGCCGTCCTGGGACTGCATTCAGAACTCTTAAAGGGGCGGGGGGGGGCAAAAAAAGAACAAACAGAAGCAAGGAGAGCCCGGCAGTCACTACTGTTATATCCGCATCAGGAATTTTCACCTCCAGAGAGCAGGTACCTGAAAAGTGCGCTGGGATGCGCTTAGGTGAGCGTGGTCGCACTTAATTATCTGTAAACTCTGGAGCTGGTGGGGAAACAATTTTAAGCTCCGGAGCTGGGAGCCATTTGCGGCGGAGTTTAGGGGTCGTGTACAAAGGGCCCATGTAATACTTGCTTTGTTTACCAATCCAAGTAACAACAAGGCAGCCATTGTCTTGATTATAAGTTTCATATATGTGAACTAGAGATGGGCACGGAACGAACATTTTTTCGTTTCCGTTACCGTTTGTCATTTCCGTTATGTAACGAAACGACAAATGAAAATTGTGATGAAAATGCAACGAAACGAACAGAACCACAAAAATTGTGGTCGTTACGTTTCGTTTCCGTTAATGGCGACACGCAATGAAATGAGCTGTTTTAAATGTTAAAAAACACCCTGGATATCCGTAAAAATGCAGCAATAATTATTTATATTGTCTGATAATACCTACCAGGGGGGTTGGGGTCCTTAAAACATTTGTTTTTGTCTTCTCCCATTGCGATGTATTTTTCTTTTCCCTTTAAAATTGATGTCGCCACCAGCCACAAAATGGAGGCAAGCCATGTGATGTGGGATCATGTTCAACCAATCGCAAGCCCAGGTTGCAGACTGGGCGGGCAGGTCTGGAAGCCACAGAGGGCATAAAAAGCTCCTGCAGCCCCCGTCCTCCTTGCAGTCTCTGGTGGGAGTTAGGGAGGGATTGCTGTCTCTGCGACTCTAGCTTCAGTCCTGCAGCCTCCCTGTGTGCGTGCGTGCTGTGTACCTCTCGGTGAATACCCTCCCCTGCCCCGCAGTACAGTCACTTTGTGGCTGCCTTGCACCCTGGGCAACGCCCGCCGCTGCCTTTGCAGCCTCCCTGCATACCTAGTCTATACTGTGTCTCTGCCAGCATCCATTTTTTTTAGTGTTTTCCCTCTGGTCTGGGGCATTGGGGGATGCCTGCGCACGGAAATGCTTTAAAAATTGTGCAAAAAGCGGGGTAGAAATGACAAACGAAAAAATGAAAAACGGTAACGAAATTTTTCAAAAAAATTCCAACAAATGGAAACGAACCGAAACAGACCTCTCAACAACAAACGAAAAACCGAGATGCCATTTTTCTGTTTCGTGCCCATCTCTAATGTGAACAATTGCTGTAAAAAGAAAATGGCTTCCAGTAACATACAACTGGTCTCCAGAACTAACAAAAAGAGTACTCTTTTCCTACAGCTGTCCTTTTTGTTCTGTTCTGTTCTTCTCCCTCCCTCCCCCACCCCGAAGGCCAGGTCATTCAAAGAATAAGGATTAACTGTCATAATAACTGCCTGCCGTCAAGTCAATTCTAATGTTCTAGGATTTTTTTTTTTGCATACAAATGACTTCTTCTAAGATTCCATTGGGAATGCATGCCTTAAATGAGGCCACCTTGGATAGCTTTTCTCATGGGAGGCATTTTGGGAATCAAACTCCTAACTTCTGGTGCTTCCTCTCAGAGAGTCAATCAGTCAGTCACTTCTCTAACTGTATAGTAACAAATCACTACTGTTCTCATTCTAACCACCCCATTAGAAATGTATTAATTACATCTTCCTCAGACTCTGAAGGATGCTATATGTATTCTTCTCAACTCCTGAACAAGCCATAAAAAGTCTACTTTGTTCCAGTTCTGAATAGAGGTGGGCACAACTCGGAAAACCGATGGTTCAGGTTCTTCTGTTTCAGTCCCACCCTTGGTTCAGTTCGGTTCAGATTTGTATGAATTTTTAAAAAACATTCACATGAGCCAAACAAAGCCGAACTGGTTCGGGTCCGACTTACTGGGTGGTGGTGGCAGCGGCAGCAGCAGCTATCCTGGCCGTGGTGGCGGCAGCAAGGTTTTTTTTGAGGTGCTGGCTTGGGGCCAGCGCCTTGGGTTTTGTTGTTGTTGTTTTTGTTTTGAGCATCAACTGTGTGGCCCCAGGGGCCAGGTCACACTCATTTTTTTTTATTTATTTTTTTAGTGCCGACTGCCCAGCCCCAGGGGCTGGGACAGCACTTGTTTTATTTTATTTTTAATTTATTTCTTTGTTTTAGAGTGCTGACTGCATGCTCCTGTGGCCAGGTAGGCACTTTTTTTTTTAAAGCGTCGACCACGCGGCTCCTGGGGCTGGGTCAGCATTTCTTTTCTTTTTCTTCTTTTTTCTTTTTGATTTTTTTCTTGATTTTAGAGTGTCGAACATGCAGCCTCTGGGGCCGGGTCAGTGCTCCTTTTTTAAAATTATTTTTTGCTTGATTTTAGAGCGCCGACCATGTAGTCCCTTGGGCTGGGTCAGCACCCCTTATTATTATTATTATTATTATTATTATTATTATTATTATTATTATTATTATTATTATTATTATTATTATTATTATTATTATTATTATTATTATTATTGGTTTTAAAACTCCCCAGCTGGGGGCTTTTTTCACCGCTGGCTTGGGGCAACCGCCTCTACAGGCTTACCTTCCTCCGCTGAGTTCAAGGACCAGGAGGACTGCGGCAAGGACAAAGTAGGAGGGGGAGGTAACGAAAAATGAAGCAAACAAAATGGAAATCTACGTTTCATTTCATTCCGTTTTTCTTTGATGGTTTGGTTTGGTATGTATTTTGTTAGCTACCAAAATGAATAACGAATAACAAAATGAATTAAGTTCATTTTGTGCCCATCTCTAGTTCTGAATATACAAGCACCATTTTAATTCAACATTACAAAATCCCTTGGGGTGCTTTTGTTGGGTTTATGTTGCTGGTGCAGCTTGCCTGAGAAGCAGCAGCTACATTCATCTAGAAATTCCCATTTCTGTGACATTCAAAGGCAGTTCTCAATAAATCGGTATCTGGTCATGTCAGACTTAAATTTTTAAAATTCACTTTCTTCCAACAATACCAGGAAAAGAACATACAGTAATACTCAAGGATGTTCTTAGCAAAAAAAATGTAATGGAACCTTAGGCGTTTTGTACAGTAGCAATGCTTAGCCTATGTAATGGAGTAATTAGAATCTTAATTAGTTCATTTTTCTGGAGTGCTCTAATGGCATAGAAGTCCTGACATTGCCCTTTCTTAGCTATGCTAGATTTTTTATAAAACCAACATCATCTTTAGAGGTGCTCTGCAGATGGAGACTACACCTAGCACGCACACCCTGTGAATCAGGGGTTAATCGACCTCAGAAGGCCTCTCACACCCAGAGAGAAATGTAGGCCTAAATTCTTTTAACGATGCCCACCAGTGTGACATCACTGGCATAAAATTCAGTGGCAAGATGCCTCCCATTAAGAGGTTAAAGCTGGTGTTTGTTATTCAGTGCAGACCCACATAGCTCATAGTGCAACAGCAAATGCCTGTGTTAGCTTCCTAACATGTGGTCATTCAGCCCTGGGGTGCTGATCTCTAAGAAATGCAAAGCAAAACAAACACTAAGAACCGCAGCCATGATCCTATGTGACTCTGTAGGCAGAGGGGAAAGTTAGAGGTATTATACTGGACAAAAGCTGTAGATTAATCATTACTGATTTCCTGAAGCCTGTAATACTCTTGATGTTGCCTGTTTTGGGGCTAAATTATCTGTTATTAATTCTAGTGTGGTGCTTCTAACATGCAGAACAACTAAAAGTCTGTAAGGAGTAATGTGGTGAAAGATAGGAAGTGGGGGAGAATGTGACAGTAGGTGGAGGTCTCATCAGGTACTCTCACTATGGTAAGATTCAGGCAACCACCAAGGATGGAGTACTGTACTTTGTGAGTCAATCATCTCTTTCCTGGCTTTTGCCAATTTGTGAAAAATAAAATTTTCCATAACCACTCATCTTGATCTTCCCAGAGTGCAGGACAGGTAACAATGGGTTCAAGCTACAGGAAGACAGACTTAAACTGAATATTGGGTGGGGGGCATTGCATGACAATGGAGCCAATGACTTGGGAAGTGATGAGTGGTGCTCCAACACTGGGGACATTCAAGAGAAAATTAGACCACCACCTGTCAGTCCTTCTTTGATTTGAGTTCCAGCATTGATTAGGGGATTGAACTCAATGGCCTTCTTCAATTATGTTATGATTCCGTCCTACAAGGTTCTGTTTTTCTATTGTTACCTCTTCTAGCAGGAAATACTTTTCTGATTGTCCTTTGCTTGCTCCCCAAAATGTAATTTGATTGTTTGTCTATATTAGTTTAATGAGCTATTGTTTTAGTACTATAACGTTCATTTGTATGCTTGCATTTATAATTATTTATTTGTTCTTGTTGAATTATTTATTCTGTCTGTACACCGCCCAGAGTAGCTACTTGCTACATGGGCAGTTTAAAAGCTCAATCAATCAATCAATCAATCAATCAATCAATTGGGTGCTCCTGGACCCCAATCTAACTCTGGAAGCCCAGGTGGACTCGGTGGCCAAGGATGCCTTTCTTCAGCTGCGGAAAATATACCAGCTGCGCCCTTACCTGGATGAGCAGAGCCTCATGACAGTTACTCATGCACTGGTAACATCCCGTATTGATTACTGCAATGCACTTTACATGGGGCAGCCTTTGAAGATGGTCTGGCAATTGCAACTGGTTCAGAATCGTGCAGTGTGGCTGGTTAGTAGAGGGGCTGCTAGGAATCACATCATGCTGATTCTTGACCACCTGCATTGGTTAATAGTTGTTGCCAAGCCTAATTTAAAGCCTAGATATCTGAAGGACTGCCTTCTTCCATATGAACCTAACCAGCAATTAAGATCCAGCCAGGGGGGACCTCCTGAAAGGGCCATCCTTCAAGGAGGTGAAAGGGATGGTTTGCAGGAATAGGGCGTTTTTGCTAGCTGCCTCCAGGCTATGGAACACCCTTCCAAGTGAGATTCGCCTGGCAGCAACGTTGATGACGTTTCGGCGCCAGACAAAAACCTTCCTTTTCCAGAAGTTTCTTAACTGATATAACATAGATTGTGGGTCCTGATGGCAATTTTTACTATATTTTATTTGTATTTAAATGTTGTTTTTTTAAATTATTTATTTATATTTTAACATTTTAATTGTTTTAGTTGCTTTGACTGTGAGCCACCCAGACACCTTTGGGTGGTGGGTGGCATATAAGTTGTACAAACAAACAAACAAACAAAAAATCAATAAAAATGCAAGATAGCTTGAGCCATCCCTGTCTGAGTATGTGCAGGGATATTATCCATATTATCCTTGTATCAGTGGGGATGCAAAGAAAGTCTGTCTCTGATAGAAGGATGTAAAGAATTTTTGCTGAATTATTCATTCTCATTGATTCAAGCTGTCTCAACTTGACATCACATCTCATTGAAGGATTTTTCAGCACCACAGAAGTTGTTGTTTCCAGACAAAAGTTGGAGGAGGCACACTGTTCTTTTGTCATCAAGGTTAACTCAACTTGGGCAAATAATCCATGCACAATAGCAGTCCACTATCCCTCTGAGAGGGAGGGGTGTGGTGGCTCAGCAGAGTAAGGCTCTGGAAACTATCAGCTGCAAAGTCGGCAGCTCAGCAGTTCAAATCCCAGGTGCCATGCAGCGGAGTGAGCCCCCACTGTGAAACCCACCTCCTGCCAACCTAGCAGTTCAGAAGCATGTAAAATTCAAGTCGATAAATAAGTACTGCCGTAAAAAGTGGGAAGGTAAAACTGTATTTCTGTGCAGCCATGCCGGCAACATGGCCGCAGACTTGCACAACACTGGCTCTCTGGCTAGAATATGGAAATGAGCACCGCCTCTAGAGTTGGACACAACTAGCACGCATTTGCGGGAGGAACCTTTACCTTTACTTTATCCTTTTGAGAGGCAAAGATTGCTAACACAACAAACACCAAATTACTGGCTAATTATTTTAAAAGATGCAAGCAAATATACTTTCCATCAGATATCTAACCCCTAAAAGTTTTCCCAGATTTTACACAGTTTTGCATTACTTTGCCCCACTTTCCTTAATTTGTTTCAAAAATAGAGAGTCCTTCTCTTCCCTTGTCAAGAGAGAACAAAAACAGCTTACCCTCTTTGAAGGCAAAGATAATCATTTTGCATTTCCTTGCTGTCCTGTGGGAAAAGGGGACAAGGCAAAAATCTACTACAGTGATCCACATTTAGCGGCCATATATCTGTGAAGATTCTCATTCATCCAGGTGAGTTTATCTGGAAGTTGAGCCCACTATACACTAGCTGTATTCAGACTGATGAAGCTGTTTGGATGAGGAGCGAAACCTTTCTGTCTCTCAAGAAAAAGAAGTCCAGTAGGCATGACTCAACTTCCAGATTTAGCGGGCATTTGAGCGGTTACGTCATTCACAGTAGATTTCAGAGGGCATGGAGCAGAATGTGCAACTTAACCCAACGTTTCTGCTTCTTTCAACAAATAAAGAGAATCAAGAACCGCTTTTCCACAAAGAGTTCATCCCATTGCTCACTGCAATGCTTACTGTCAAGGTAGCCAGGCCCCGGATAAGATCTAGCTTGCGAATCCAAAACTGGTTTTTTCAAGGATCTGATATTCTGCATTGTCCAAAAAGTAAATCCCCAAAAAGCAGATTGGAGGCTCAGGTAAACAAGAATTCTTCTCTGAAATATTGCTTTCCCTCCAATTCTGCATCAAGAACACAAGGATTTATTTCCCTCTAGCGTTTCATATACATATTTAGAAAGACACAGGTATGTGATTTATGGCAATGGCTACCGTCTAATTTGTTTTAGTTATGCCTCCCTTCATTTTTCTTATATGCGCTCTAATTTATGTTTGCTGCATAAATTCTTGTTTCTTGCAAAAGAGATATTTAAATTTTAAAAGTTTAAAATCTTAAGCTTTTTAAGAGCAGAGGGGATCTAACAACAATAACAACAATAAAATGATCACAACATATAATAAATTAAAATCCAGCACTACCTACAAACTAAAAATCCAGCACAAGGATCAACCTACAAACTAAAAAGATCAGTCAGGAAAGGACATATTTTCCTCTGATCTAAAGCCCAGTGGAGAAGGGATTCGGTGATTTCTGCCAAAGTGAAGTCTGCAGTTTTTTGGCCATCATTAAAAAGGCCCTGAGATTTGATATCACACAATAATAGGGCAGGAAGCAGAGTACTCTTGGCTGCTCTTAATGTTTCAAGTGTATCCTGAGGTGAATGTAGATCATCCTTCAAAATGAATAACTACTTCTCATAGAAAGATAGAATCATGAAGTTGGAAGGGACCTATCAGGCCATCGAATCCAACCACCATGTTAAGGCAGGAATCAAAATCAAAGGATAGATATATGCTAGGTGGTTGTTCAAATTTTTATTGGATGCCCCCAGTGTTGGAGAATTTACCACCTCTTGAAGTATCTGGCTCCATTGTCATATTGCTCTAACAGATGGGATATTGTTTCTGATTAGAGATGGGCACAAAACGAGCGATTTTTTGTTTTTGTTTTCGTTTTTTTTGTTTCGTTACGTAACAAAACGAAAAACTAATTTTGGCTCCAAAATGAAACAAAACGACCCGAAACACGAAAATTTTTGTCGACCGCTTCATTTTCGTTACGGCAGATACATTGAATTGTGTTAAATGCTAATGAAACAACAATTTTTTGTTTTCGTTTTTCGTTTTTTGTTTCATTACATAATACGAAAATGGAAACGAACTGAAACGGCCCCCTAAACGACCAAACGACAAACGAAACACCATTTTTTTGAGTCGTGCCCATCTCTATTCCTGATATTTAACTGAAATCTGGCTCCCTGTAACTTAAGCTTGTTGTTGCATGTCCTGCATTCAGGGGGGATTGAGAACAGATCCTGCTTCTCTTTTGTGAATAAATCTCGTGACCCTTTTCTTGTTGGTTTGTGTCATCAAGTTGCCTTTGACAGGGTGACCCTATGGATGAATGACCTCCCAAATGTCCTGTCAGTTTTTGTGCTGTGACTAGCATCCTCTTGGTAAGAGAGTGGGCAAGGAAGTGTGTCATGCTAAAGGCAAAAATCACAATGGCATTTTTTATTCATTGCATTTATATCCCACCCATCTAGTGCCAAAGAGCAGCTGACAACAATTAAAATGCCATGATCCATACCACTCTTGAAGGTTTCACTCTTTGTATTCCTGTTTATTAAATGTTAAGTCGTGTGAT
Organism: Phrynocephalus guinanensis; assembly: GCA_037367245.1. NCBI lineage: Eukaryota > Metazoa > Chordata > Lepidosauria > Squamata > Agamidae > Phrynocephalus > Phrynocephalus guinanensis. The sequence goes on from CM074733.1 coordinate 38,275,428, forward strand.
TGGCACACAACAGGGAATGCAAGTGGCAACTCCTTAATGAACAACCATTTATTACTGTGATATGTGCTGTCGTGCTCATGTCATGGTATGTAAGCAAGAGGATTATGGCCAGTGTTGTCCAGCATGTCTTCAACTTAAGGTCCCCCTTGACTTTATGCTCACAGATGCTGACACATCATCCAACTTTTGAGGCTGCCTCTGTTGTATCTTCTTGGAAGCCTCCAATGGATCATACTCTTTTGTTGTTGTTGTTCAGTCATTCAGTCGTATCCGACTCTTCGTGACTCTATGGACCAGGGCTCGCCAGGCCTTCCTGTCTTCCACTGCTTCCCAGAGTTAGGTCAAATCCATATTGGTTGCATCGATGACACACTGTCCAACCAACTCATTCTCTGTCGTCCCCTTTTCCCTTTGCCTTCAATCTTTCCCAACATTAGGGACTTTTCCAAGGAGTCCTCTCTCCTCATGAGATGGCCAAAGTACTGGAGCCTCAACTTCAAAATCTGTCCTTCCAGTGAACATTCTGGGGTGATTTCTTCCATAGTGGTTAGGTTTGATCTCTTTTCAGTCCAGGGGACTCTCGAGAGTCTCCTCCAACAGCACAGCTCAAAAGCATCAATTCTGTGGTGATCAGCCTTCTTTATAGTCCAGTTCTCACTTCCATACATAACTACTGGAAAAACCATAGCTTTGACTATCCAGACCTTAGTCAGCAAAGTGATGTCTCTGATCTTTAAGATGCTGCCTAGGTTTGCCTTTGGTTTCTTCCCAAGAAGCAGGCATAGGAGAATCATACTCTAGGAGACCATTTTTCTTGTTAGTACAGATACACATCTGCACGTACCACATCATACACACATAGACATCAGGTTTCTTCGAGGACCATGATTAATAGCTTTCCACTTTCATAAAAGAGTAATTTTTATCTCAACCATATTAGAATGATTAAAATTAAAACAACACATGGCCAGATTTACAACTGTGTACCTTTTTTATTGGGAAATGATCATCGGATTGGTTTTACAATACGCATTATTCATTCCGTCGCGTGTCCTCAAAGTTTATTAAAGCCCAGGGCACGCTGGCTTCCTGCTGATTCCAAAAGGCAATGAGGTTGAAGTATTTGATGTGCTTTTCCACCAAGAGCTTTCTTTGCCAGAATGTCATAATTGCCTGCAACCAGTTTCAATTAATTATGTGGCATTTCCTCTCAATGAATGAACTGCTTCAACGAATGCTCACAAGCTGGCTCTGTCTGTTTGAAACCCAGGAGCTTACATTTATGATCAGATAATGAATGCACTCTTGTCAAGCGCAACCATATTGAAAAAGGCTGTGGGCAATACTACAGTATAATAAATTTTGCTAAGTGGAGACCATATATTTTTAGAGTGATCTCATGTGTTCCACAACTGCAAGAAAATGACAGAGGCCACAGGCAACTCTCAATGTGGTTGCATATTGTACAACAGAGGGAAGACACCCAGGAAGACCTGCTAGTTCTAACTGGTACTGTTTCCCTTGGGATAACTATGGGCTCAGCCTAGAAAACCATCCATTTGTAATGCAGTTTTCTGCACAAACTTGATTGCCACATGTTAAGTCACTTCATTCCTTTCCAGGAAAGCTGGAAAGTAAGCAACAAGGTGTGCTAATATGTCTCATACAATGAGGGATGGCAAGGAGGTGTGTTAGGTCTGCATGTGGAAATTCACCACTGGAATCCTATGGATGATATCTATCTATCTATCTATCTATCTATCTATCTATCTATCTATCTATCTATCTATCTATCTATCTATCTATCTATCTATCTATCTATCTATCTATCTATAATCCATCTCCAGGCTTAAAAACAAGGTACTTCAAAGGCCAGATGAAAGGGAGTGGTATCAGGAGACAGATATCTAGTCTCGTGTGCTCCCAGAGGCATTTGGCGGGGCCACTGTGAAATAAAGGAAAATGGACTAGATGGGCCCTTGACCCTTACTCCATTCACTGCATCAGTGGTTTCCAACTGTGGGTCACCAGATATTCTGGGACTGAAATTCCCAGAAGTCGACACCAGTAGGCTGTGCTGGCCAGGATTTCTTGCACTTCTAGTTCCAAAACATCTGGGGATCCAATGTTAGGACCCACTGCACTATACCATATGAGGATCCACATCATTTGCTTATGAACTTTATTAATTCAGAATTATTGTGTCTTCCAAAGCACAAACACTGACCACAAATGCTAATGAAACAAGACCTACCTTGAGAGCCCTTTTTGAACAGAAAGCATAGAACAATGTTGGCGAACCTGTGGCACTCGAAGCCCTTTCTGTGGACACCTGTCATCGCCCCTTTCAGAGCCACCTGTACTCAGGTTAAATCACTTTATGAAAAATTAGTGGGATTTGAATCACAGTTTGGGCATTCGGTCTCTAAAAGGTTCGCTATCACTGGCATAGAATGAAAAAGCTTCCCCACCACCACAAAAAAAGAAAAGAATAAAGTCTTCTAGATATTTTTACCAAGTCTTTTCCCTGAATGATACACTTCTAAAAGCTTGAGAGGGTGGTATTTTACAAACATTACTGTGATGTACTTATTCCATCTCTGATTTAATCTGTCATACTATGGAACTTTTCTTGTGTCTCTCTGGGCTTACTGCTGTCTGATCTATTTCTCACTATGCAGGGGAATTCTAACAAGCCTTCAGACATCACTTGACTATGAGGCTGTTATTGTACACTTACGTACCTTAACTCATTGGAGCTCACCTCTGATTAGACAGATATAGAAAGAGCAGTTTCTTCTCCGAGAGGATTGGTGAAGCACTCTGGGGTTCACATTTGCAAATGTGTTTCCTTACATATTTCCTGATGATTAAATTCTCTCTGAATGCCTTCTGAGAACCAAGTAGAAGGTCTGATCAAAATGTTCATGGTTTCTCTTCTTCCCAGTGGCAAAAATTATTTCAAATGGCACAATTTTTTTCTTGCTTTTGTTGTTGCTGCTGCTGCTGTTTTCTTTCTGTTCCTTATTGCTTAAAGTAGTGCAATTTCCGGTGTGCATACTGCTGCTTACTTCTTGTGGGGTCGTCCTATGAAAATGTTTTATTTATGTATGTCTAGATTTTGAGAAATTATGCTGGTATTTGAAAAGAAAAGAAAAATGGCCTGCATATTCCTACAATAGGAGTAGGGCTAAAATCGGAACATGATGCATATAAGTAGAGAAACCCAGCCCTAAACCACCTTGTCCCCCTGGCTTCATTGGAAATCTTTGCCTATTCCATTTACTTTGGATTCTGGGAGCTTTGTAATTGCACTCAACCAAATTTGTTTGCAAGACACTTCTCATATTATTGCAACAAATATGCCAAGTGATGTGAGGCAACCCAGGTTGCATAGATGAACTGAGTGCCAGCCAAAGGATAATGTCTTAACTATGCAAGGTTTTTCCAGCTACACTTTAGGCCTTGGTCATGCTTGCTATAATTTTGTGCCTGACTTATACATGCATCAAAAATAATAATTCAAAAGAAGCCACTAGCTGTCTCCAACAGATGAAGAGCCAACGAGAAGTCCTTTGACCTCTGGCCATCCTTGAGGCTTGTTCTCCATGACTGCCTGACAACCATCTTATAATGGAAACTGGCAGTGTACAGTGTAATGGACCCTCTCTTCATTGCAATCTCCAAAGGCATCTGCGCAGGGTACCTGTTCAGCCCCATCTCAATAATAAATCCATGTTGGCACATGCTGTCATGTGGTTTTTCAACACACTCAGCAATTCTTTCCTCTGTCGAGGTATGTTTCACGGTTTCAAAGGCACAATGCAGAGATCATCTTCAATGCCTAGTGAAAAGGCTCTTCTCCCTGCCTTGAAGGGTTTCACATCTCTCTTAATACTTCCTGGTTTGGAGTACCGCCTGTCTCTTTTTGCACTTCTCAATGTTTCCCTTTTCATTAGCACACATTAACTGATTCCAAGCCAACTGAAACAGGGCTGTAATAGATCTCTGGTCTGATTTGGAGGCCAATTCAGGTCCTCTAAACAGAGCAAAAAACAGAAAAAAGATTTTTTTTAACCCAGCATGTTGTTAATCTGTGGAACTCCCTGCCACAGGATGTGATGATTGCATCTGGCTCATATGCCTTCAAAAGGAGGTTGGACAGATTCCTGGAGGAAAAGTCCATCACAGGTTACAAACCATGATGGAGATGTGTAATCTCCAGTCTTAAAACCGAGATACTTCAAGGACCAGATGGGTAGTGGTATCAGGAGACAGATATCTAGTCTCAGGTGCTCCCAGAGGCATTTGGCGGGGGCAGTGTGAGATACAGGAAGCTGGACTAGATGGGCCTTTGGCCTGATCCAGCATGGCTCTTCTTATGTTCTTATGCTCTTATGTTCTTATGTTCTTAGCCCGATTTGGTCCTGAGCAATACAGTTTGTGTCCTATATTTGAAAAAAAAATATTGGTGAGTCTCCCACTAACTCAGTTGGCAAATCAAAATGACTGATTTTTGTTTGTTTTTTCATTGAAGTACATCAATACATTTTGAGCTACGCTAGATGGCAAAGAAGGGGGTAAGCTGGCTGAGTTTCTCAGTGGTTTAAGCACCTGGCTGTGAAGCCACAAGCGACACTTGAGCCCCAACTATGCCTCCCAGGAGAAGAGCCAGGCTGTGTGGCCATCAGCAAACTGAAATAGATGAGATTTTCACATCTGAAATGACCTCCTTGGTGGTGGGGATTTGAGCAGAAAACTGATAGGGAGGGGAAAGTGACACCATAGCATCTGAGACAGATTCTGGAACTTAGCCAGGGCTGGCCTTAGTTAATGCATGGATGGGGTGATGCAAAGCAAAAAGCAAAAGCAAAGTGTTCTGCTTATATACCGCCCCATACCACTACAAGTCATCTCTGGGCGGTTTACAAATTTAATTACAGTGTGCAGGCTACACCCCCCCCAGCAAGCTGGGTACTCATTTTACCGACCTCAGAAGGATGGAAGGCTGAGTGACCCTTGAGCCTACTACCAGGGATTGAACCCAGGTTGTGAGCACAGTTTTACCTGCAGTACAGGCATTTAACCACTGCGCCACGAGGCATCAATGAAAACCAGGAATTTCCAGATATGGTATGAGAATTAAGAACTTCTAAAGAGATAATACCAGGCATTCTCTTCCTTCTTTGGATGTGAAAAACACTGCCTGGAATTTTAGAGTGGCCTGTTGGTTGGACTGAATTAGTGGGCTAGGTGGAAAATTCACCTGACTCAGTATAACGTGGGTTTTTTTTTGAGGAGGGGGGTGAATCTTTAAGCAGAATCTTCTTATCCCCCTCTTGTTACTCATCTTCTCTTCAGCGATGCCATAAATGCTATTTTTTTCCAATTCTGGAGAACAAAACTAACCCATGGAAAGAATATATACTTGGTAACACATAAAACTATATTTTGAGCTGAGTGAGAACTGCCTTCAATTTCTTTTTTATTGACGTAGATCTTCAGGTGTTCTTTTAAAAGGTCTGTGTGAATATCGCTTTAGAGTGGTAAGTATGCCATTTTCTCACCACTGCATCTTTTTCTTCTCAAAATGAGTGTGAAGTTGACACACAATGGACAAGTGCATTTATACCTCAAGTGGCACAGAGACAGTTGCACTGAACTTTGCCAATAACATCCCAGGGTCAAACCACCTGCTAAGTGGGATTCCATGATTGGTTTCTATGGGGCTTTCTTTTTTGAAACCACAGTGGTCATATATATATATATATATATATATATATATATATATATATATATATATATATATATATATATATATATATATATATATATATATATATATATATATATATATGCTGCAAGCGTTTGAGAAGGGTGGGGTGGAGATTAGGGATGAGCATTTCATTTTGGAACCAGTAGGTTACAAAGCGAACCACGTGAGCCCAGGTGGTCCTAGGAATTGGCTGATACATGCAGATCCAATTGCTTTACCTTTCTCTGTCTCGTACAGGGTTAAAATCCAACAAGAATACATGCTGTGACATCATCTGTGCTAGATCTGTGATGCTGGCCATTCAGGAGCTGTGCAGGAACAGGCATCATCCCGCCTCCCTCTCTGATAGGCCAGCAGCACAAACCAGGAAAGATGATATCACAGTGTGCTTCCTCGTTGGATTTTAACCCTGTGCAATACAGATAGAGGTAAAGCAATTAGATCTCTGTGTATCAGCCGGTTCCAAGGACCACCTGGGCTCACGTGGTTCATTTTGTAACCTACTGGTTCTGAAATGAAATGCCCATCCCTAGTGGAGATCAAAGATACTCGGCATTTCCTGCTTTTCATTTCTTGTTCACAAACTGAAACTGAAACAATATCATGATTCTTTAACTTGTAATTTGAGATTCAGTGTTGCTGGGTGGTTATTCTTGTTTGGGGGAGAGATCTTTGTCCCAATTTCTTTGAATAAAACAAACCTGCACATGATTTTGGACTCAAAGTGTGTGTGTGTGTGTGTGTGTGTGTGTGTGTGTGTGTGTGTGTGTGTGTGTGTGTGTGTGTGTGTGTGTGTGTGTGTGTGTGTGTGTGTGTGTGTGTGTGTGATAGATTCAACCTTTCTCTTGGAATTTGCTCAAGTTTCTCTCTGCAACCTCCAATGTTCTACAACAAGGAGGGGTGTAATCATCGTAGGGAAACGTTGTTTGCACATTACAAGAAAATCAGAAATGTCAAATTTCTATGCATAGGCAGAGATGTACAAGACAATAGAGATCAGTGCCATTTGTAGTGGTTTCTGTTTTGTTTCTGTTTTCTTTTGATTTGTTTTTCAACACTTAAAGGAATTATAGTTTTACAGTAGAAAAATCCTGACTAGAGATGGGCATGAACCCCTTTGTGCCAAGTCATCAAAAGTCATCAGTATGACACCAGACATGCCATGCATTTCTCCAGTCCCTGGTTGGCTCCCCCACTCACTAGCTAGTACATGGTGCTCGGTCCCTCCTCATCCTCCTCACCTTGCGATTGACCTGCCCCAGGAGGAACATGGGCTTCCCTCCTCCACCTCCTCCAGCAGCTGCTGACTCAATCAGGAATCTCCACCCTGTGTTCTCATCAGAGTGGTTGGCTGCTGGAAGAGCACCTATGGTACCATGCAAACAACTTTTGATAATTCAGCGCAAAGTGATTCATGCCCATCTCTAGTCAGCAGCAATGGCACAGAAGCAGTGCTATGTGGAACAGGAGACACCTTGGATCCTTTTTAAAGAGGAAGGCAGGAAAATGTTTTAAATGAAATGAAACACATACATACATAAATTATCCCAAATCTCTAAATTTAATACTAGCCATTTGATACATATTCTGCCTGCAAATAGATACAAGGGTCCCTAAATGATGGACTGCTGGAAGTCCTATTAAGCATGCATATAGTCAAGGCTCTGAGGATTATCATTTATTTCTATGAATGATTATAATTACTTGAAAACAACAGAAATGGCATTGTGAAGAGTTTGTGAATATTCAGAAGACTGGAATGAGGCAAAAGGGCTTGTAAAACTATTATTAAATTTATTTTAATTAATTCCCTTTATGGATAGTGCAAGAGAACAGATCACTCAACGTGGTTAGAAAATATTCTAAAGTTGCCTGCTGTGCATCTGGTAGTTATTTTTCTAGGTGGAGATGGAGGAGAGGAAGGAATAAGAAGTGGTCTAAGAGAAAGAAGAAAGGAAAGCTGAAGTCTAAAAACCGCAGATCTAGACCAGACAAGATAAGGCAAACATTTGATTGTCTGTCTCTTACCGACCCCAACTAATTCAAATCACTTGCTACCTTCATTAGTGCTCTATTCCAGCAAAGGCTTTTGAGAATTATAGTGTCAGCATCAGCAGCCAGCCACGATTAACAGTCCAATAATGGTGCATTTAAAAAGCAGATGCCATATACGTATGTTTATTTAGTACAAGTATTTCTGCTCCATTTTTTTTAAATGCTCAAGATGGGTTATGAAATGAATTAACAAAGAGCAACATTCTGATAGTTAAATAGAAATACCACTTACCTGGATAGTTAAATAGATAGTTAAATAGAAATACCACTTACCTGGAGCACATCAGGTAAAGCATGCATAAAATTAATGAGCCGTGCTTTTGTTAGGCCGGCTAAAGAGACAAACAAAAATATGTGTGAGCTTTTGAGAGCTCAGATCTCTTAAGCAAGTGAGGTGTTCCATGAGGTGTGATATTCCCTCCCTCCCTGCCAGATGAGAAAACCTGAAGATCTCAACATAGAGATGTCCCCTTGGGGCAGAGGACAGTACCCCAGCTGGCAGCATGGGTTGAGGCCTTTGGGAATCATTAAACCTCTCTATCTGAGCGGGGAAGCCCTGGATGGGAAGGAAATGAATTCCATAGCCCACATACTCAGGAAGCCAGCCTGGTCTGTATCTCTCCCGATACCAGCCAGGAAGCCTGAGAGAGGGGTTTGCAGGACACAGCTGCCTGAGATAATGTTTCTATATCCCAGCTACATGACCAGCCCAAGACCCTGCCACTTTAGATAAGGCTTCCCAGGAATTCACCAGCTTACCCAACTCCTGGCACTTTGGCCCTGTCTCCACCCCTTGTGATGCTCTGTTATTGCAACTAATAAAAAACCTTGTGTCCAGGCTAGCAGGACAAGAGCTGCTGCACGGGACCTGGCCGGCTTTAACCCACCAATGTGTCAATGTGTGGTTAATACTACACTCCACAAAGGAATGGTGTAATTAATAAACAGTGGAAGGCCATCAGGATCAACTACATCTCCTTGGACAGGGGCTTCCACAGGCTAAGCACAGCTATACAGTCTGTGAAGATTCTCAGTCATCCAGGTGAGGTTATCCAGAGGTTGAGTCATGGGAAATGGACATTTTTTCTTGTGAGATCAAAACATTTCACTGCTCATCCAAGTAGCTTCATCAATCAAAGAACAGTTGGTACAAGGCCTCCAATTTATAGTTCACTATTTTAAGAGTAAAGCTTTTAGTTAAACTATGAAAGTTTGTAAATGCTTTGAAATGTTCTAGACTTCAGTATCCCACAAGCTGAACAATTAGTTTGAGTTTCTTGAATTAGTTTTTCTAAGGTCATTTTTCCTAACAGGTACTCTCCCACTGTGTTAGACTACAAACTGCCATAATTCTTGCAAATGATAAATTGGAATAAAAGGACAGTAATATGCTACTGGGAAAAATGTTGATTAATGCTTTTTCAATTAAGAGAATATAATGTACAAAAACAAAACAAAACAGCCAAACAGATGCAGCACAGGAGAAATGTGAAAAAGAATAGCTAAAACTACCGCCTTCTATTGAGGTCTTTTGTTCTCACAAAAACTAACCCTTCAAATATATTAATCACTCTGCAAGTAGTTTAGGTTGAAAAAGAGCTTTATGTACAGTTGTGGAACTTCACTTATAATCAGAAGAATAAAATGGTTAAAAAAGGAAGGATGGACTCCCCCTCTTATGGAAAAGAGTTCCTCCATAGTGACCACATTATCTGAGATCAGGAAGGAAAAAGAGAACAAACAAACAAAAACAGAAAGAGGGAGTTAGGGGCTTGCCTGAAGACTGGGGAAAGACCTTTGCTAATTAGTAGTGGCAAAGCACAACTGTAGTAGGCTGCAAAGCCCTCTTCCCACTGAAAAACAGTGTTAGCGGTTGCATGCAAGATTGTTATTTGCATTAGCCCTTCAAGAATGTTAACTGCAGGAAAGATGTAGAAACATGGAGCACCTGATAAGTAGAAATGCAGGTGTTTTTCAGAGCTTCATTAAAAAGTGAATGAAATAGAAAATGAATGGTTTACCTTGATTTACACATGATTTGGGATCTAATTTATTAATCAGTAGCTGCTTTTTAAACATGTGTAAATCAAATGTGCGTAATGTAAGTAAGCAATTTAATCTTCCAATTAGCTAATTAATCTAAATGTTAATAGAGAAGCACAGCATTATCACCTTGTTGCTCAAATTTTATTCAACCTAGAAAAAGGCAAGCTTTGTCAAACAGAGACCATTGTCTGGTAGACATGGTGTTACAGAACAGGTTTGCCAAACATCACACATTATTAGTTGGTAATACACTTTGAGCAGCACATCCCGATATTCTAATAAATCTTATCTTCAGTTTCATGTCTAAAACATAGAACAGAAGGAACTCAGGCAGGGTATTTGGAGAACAAATGTAAAATAAAGGATTAGTTGAGTTTGTTCACACAAACTCGGCCACCAGATTCATTCCGTAGGACACGGTCCTCCCAAACCAGGCAGCTAAGACCTGTAAACCCAAGGGGGGCACAGAATGATAGGTCAAGATCTCACACCTTCTCAGTGGTTGCCCCACATCTTTGGAATGATCTTCATCCCGAGCTCCGTCTTGCCCCTTCCTAGAAATCCTTCAAAAGACACCTAAAACATGGTCTTCCCAGACCAGCTGATATGTGTAACTTAATTTTTAAATTGTGATATTGGTACTATACCATATTTTAATAATATTGTTATTATTTTTTCTTATTTTCTTTGATTGGATTACTTGTGGTGTTCATTATGTTGCTTTCTTTTTTGTTTTGCATTTACTGTATTGGATCCTCATACTTTTTGTTGTTAGTTTTTAAATAATAAATAAATAAATAAATAAATAAATAAATAAATAAATAAATAAATAAATCAATTCCAGACAATCAGTCTATCTGCCTGCCTGCATCTATCTATCTATCTATCTATCTATCTATCTATCTATCTATCTATCTATCTATCTATCTATCTATCTATCTATCTATCTAGTACCACATTAGAGCAAAACACTTTGCTGGGCAGTTCACAGCATAATGAAATCAAATGAACCATAAGAAAAATGACAATGGAATCATAAAATAAAAGAGATCAAACAGAACAAATTAAGGCAGCCATCCAACCAAGACGGAGTAACATTCCTATAATTAAGACAGCACAGAAGGAAGAAAAGAAACTCATGCAGGGTTGCATTGAAAGGTTTATCTGAAAAGAAGTGTCTTTCTCAGCCTCCTAAAAGTGGGGAGGGAGGGGAAAAGGGAGGGAAGGGTACAGCCAGGACCTGGTTCCAAATAACTGGTGCCACTTTGAAGAAGGCCCAACTTCTTGTGTTGATTTTCTGGTCTCCTTCAGAAGTGGCCTCCTGGAGAAGCATTGCCTGAGAGGAACTAGTTGTGCAGGTGGACAATCTTGGGAAAAGGAGCCCCAGTGATGTATTAATGAAACAATAACATTATGAAAAGGAAAGAATAACATTATGAATTGGCCTCTGTATAGCCAGATCAATCTATCAATCAATAATTTATTTACAATTAGAGATGGGCACGAATTGAAAAAAATGATGTTTCATTTTGTTTCATTTCATTGAGGGCCTCAGTTTGGTTGTTTTTGTTTTTCATGAATTTTCACAAAAAATCATTTTGTTGGTTCATTTTTACCCGGTTTGCACGATTTTTAAAGCATTTCCGCGCGCGGGTGTCCCCCAACGCCCCAGACCAGAGGGAGAACACTAAAAAAATTGATGCTGGCAGAGACACAGTATAGACTAGGTACGCAGGGAGGCTGCAAGGCAGCGGCGGGCGTTGCCCAGGGCGCAAGGCAGCCGCAGACGAGTGACTGCAGGGCAGGGGAGGGTACTCACCGAGAGGTACGCAGTACGCACGCAGGGAGGCTGCAAGACTGAAGCTAGAGAGAAATCTCTTCTTTCTCTCCCCTAAGAGCGAGGCTGCAGCCAGCAGGAACACAGAGACACATGCCTGCCTGGCTCTGAAGTGAAAATAACGAGTTGCAGAGACAGCAATCCCACCCCAACCTAACTCCCACCGCAGACTGCAAGGAGGACAGAGCTGCCATAGCTTTTTATGCCCTCTATGGCTTCCATACCTGCCCAGTCTACAACCTGGGTATGCTATTGGTTGAAGTTGTCCAAGAATTTACATGATCCCATCACATGGCTTGCATCCATGTTGTGGTTGGCATCCATTTCGTGTCATCCTTAAAGGGAAAAGAAAAATACATCGCAATGGGAAAAAGACGAAATCAAACATTTTTAAGGACCCCCCCCCCCGTAGGTATTATCAGGCAGAATAATTATCGCTTCGTTTTTACGGATGTCCAGGGCATTTTAATACCCAAGAAATCAATCTTAGGCATCTGGCAGCCATTTTGGGTCGATGTCCCCTAATTGCCCTTAAAGGAAAAATAAACTACAGCGATCTGAGAAAAGACATAAATGCACGTTTTAAGGACCCCCCCCCCCGGTAGGTATTATCAGGCAGAATAAATAATTATCACTGGGTTTTTACGGATATTCATGATGTTTTTTAACATTTAAAACAGCTCTTTTCATCGCACATTGCCATTAACGAAAACAAAATGTAACGAACCTAATTTTCTTGGTTCTGTTCGGTTTGTTCCAATTTCCCTGCCAGGTTCGTTATTCATTTCATTATGTAACAAAATGAATAACAAATAACGGAACAAAAAATTCATTTCGTGCCCATCTCTATTTACAATCCTTAGACCAGTTACATATAAATATAAAACCTTGTATCACATTCCATAAATTTAAAATACAATTAAAATATATTAGCGTGTATACATGCATGCAGAATCTGGCCACTTGACAGGTGTTCTTTGTGTCTGCATCTGAGAGGAGGAACACAAGTCTTTTCCCTTCTGAGCATCCAGGGATTCTTTCCATTAATGGGATAATAAACTCTTTGCTCACTGCTTCATACAATGGACAGGTGAAAAGCATGTGCTCAGTGGTCTCAATCTCCCTCGGGGGCAGGAGCAGAGCCTTTCAGCAAAACGGGTATTTTTATACTTCCCTTCCAGTACAGCAGAGGGGAGGGCCAAACACCTTGCCAGCGTAAAGACTCTTCTAGATCCTTTAGCTTCTAGAAATATTAACTACTTGGCTGGTTCCATAAAGTTCTTAATGTAACTTCTTACTGCCATATTTTGGATACTAGTGCGATCTGTTTGACACCCAATATCGTCTATATTTCCCATATACTACCTACTACTACTACTACTACTACTACTACTACTACTACTAATCATAGACCCTACTTACTACTACTAAACTACTATACTTACTACTACTTACTATAATAGAGTTGGCAGACCTCAAGGCAGCTCCAGACAGAGACATCCAGTATTTATTTATTTACTACTACTTTAGCAGCAGCAGCAGCAGCAGCATTTATTTATTTATTTATTTATTTATTTATTTATTTATTTATTTGTGATGTTCCTTTCAGTGACATGCTGCCTGGGTGGGATTTTAAAATGGATTGGTTTGACTGTGCTTTCAGTATTGCTGTTGTTTACGATTTCTCAGAGTTGCATTTGTTTGTTCCTTCTTAATATTCATATGCACATTGTTTTCGGCTTTAAATGCTGCCTTTTAATGATGCAAGCTGCATTTTTATACTCTTTTTTTAAAAATACATTAAATATTTTAATGATGTAAACTGCATTGTGTCCTTTTTAAGGAGAAAGATGGGTTAAAATATTTTAAACAAACAAACAAAAGGTATATGCTGCTTAGAGCACTCTCTAGGCCAGGGGTCCTCAACCTAAGGCCCCGGGGCCCGATGCGCCCCCCCAAGGTCCTGAATCCGGCCCCTGGGACCAATTGCAAAACCCCCCACCTACCCCCTGTTTTGTGAGCAAGCAAGCCTCCGCAGCTGCTTTTGGACTGTGATCAAGCCCCCAGTGGTGTCTGGGTGGTGGTGGACCGACCCGCTGTTTGAAAACTTTGAGGACCCCTGCTCTAGGCAGTCTACAACATAATTATCAAAGCTAACTTGAGTTTGTTATTCTTTGGTTTTATGGGGTTTTTTTGGTTGTATTATATGTACACCAGCCAAAATAATAGTGTGTGCTAATGTGCTTGCTATACAAATTGCTGAAATAAATAAATAAGTACAATATTAAGACATTGCCCCCAGCAAGTTGGGTACTCATCTTCTTCCATAAGCTGTCTATTCATGTGAGCAGTGTTATATCAAAACCATAAACCTATGTGAAATCAGAAATCCTTTTCCAGAAAAAGAATTAAGAGAAGCAATTTTGCAAATTAATATCGACATGGGAAGAGCCCTTGCTTACACTATGACATCCTTAGTGTTGGATGATGAAAAAGGAAGGAAGAGGACCCAAGAACTGTGGATGTCAGCATGGCACATCTAGGAAGTTGTACTGTGACAGAAAATCAGCTCTTCCACTGTTTTATCTAGTTACCTGCAGCTATTCTTATTCCCGGGGTAACTCAGAAGTTTCTGGGACATCTCAGTAACAACTGAAGATATAAGAAAGCAGGATTTAAGCCTCTCATTGTTGTAGCTATCTTGATGGATTCTTGAAATTTAAAGTGTCTGTGTGTGAGTGAGTGAGTGAGTGAGTGAGTGAGTGAGTGAGTGAGAGGGGGGAAGGGAGGGAGAGGGAAAGGGAAATGGAAGGAGAGGGAGAGGGAGAGGGAGAGGGAGAGGGAGAGGGAGAGGGAGAGGGAGAGGAGAGGGAGAGGGAGAGAGATATACAATCATTAATGCCTCACAAAATTACTACTACAGTCACTATCTATGGACAATAAAGCATTTTAATTATGCAGTTTCACATGCTGTGAATACAGAATGAGAAACATTTTCAGATATTGAAATAATTACAATCTCAATAGGCCTTATTTTCATTCCCTTAGGTGTTTTGATGTTATGAGCTCTCACCTCTATACCAGCAGATCACAATTTCGTTCTGTAGAACAACACTGCTCATTGACACCAAAGAATTCTCTGGTCCCTTCAAGGCTGACTAGTTTTATTTGGCATAGTTGGCTGGATATCTCTGTGATTTAAGAATCTGGCTGTGGAGTCAGAGGTGAGGAGTTCAATTCCACGCTGTGCCTCTAAGGAGAAGAACCAGCTTGTGTAGGCACTAAGGATGGGCACGAAATGGATTAATAGCACTTTCTTTCGTTCCATTTCTTCATTTCCCCACATTTCGTTTTGTAACGTAACAATCTTTACTGCCTTTCGCCCCTTCCCTGCATAGCAGCTGGAGCTTTTTGACAGGTTGGGGTGTGGAGAGGGGAGAACCTCCCACACACACCCTGACCTGTCAAAAAGCCCCAGCTGGTAGTCAGGAGGAGGGGGTCAAAGGCAGAAAGGAGCAGTTTTTCCCCCCGGCTGCTATTTTCTGCCTTTTGCCCATTCCCTGCCTACCAGATGGAGCTTTTTGACAGGTTGGAGTGTGGAGAGGGGGGACCCTACCACCCACACCCTGACCTGTCAAAAAGCCCCAGCTGGTAGTCAGGAGAAGGGGCCAAAGGCAGAAAGGAGTAGTTCCTCCCAGCTGTTCTTTTCTGCCTTTTGCCCTTCCCTGCATACCAGCTCTCCCCCCACACACACACACCCTGACCTGTCAAAAAGCCCCAGCTGGTAGGTGGGGGAGAAGCAAAAGGCAGAAAAGAGCAGCCGGGGGGGGGACTGTAATCGAAATTTACTTACCTTAGTGCTCCAAAGTAGCAGGGGTACCTTCCTGAAGCAATTTTAGGGAACCCCATGAAATCTGGAATGATTTGGGGGTAAGGGGACTTAGTTATGAAGCTCTAAAGGGGCTGGGGGTAGTTAATTGGCAAAGTGTGCTGGGAGCGTGGAGGCAATTAGGGAGTTAATACAATAAACTCCCTAGTAGCATAAACTGATTGCCTCCACACTCCCAGCACACTTTGCCAATTAACTACCAAATGTTGAAAAAAGGCTCCTGGAGGCACCCCCTTTGGAACTTATTAACTCAGCCCTAACCCAAACCTCTCCAAATTTGGAGGGATTAAAGAGGAGAGTCCAAGTGAGCTACCAAAAAAATGGTTATTCAAGCCGGCATTCCCTCAAATATCATGTAAATCTAGTGTTCACTCACTAAAACATGATTTAGCTGATCTGAAATTATATGCCATTTCATGTCATTTTAGTTTTATTTTCATTATATTTACTGTATTTTAGTTTTTGTTTTTTGTTTTTATTGTATGAATTATATGTGGTTATCTTGTACTGTATTGTATTGACTGATTGCTCTTAACTGCCCAGAGTGGCCTTGCTGCCCAAAGTGGCCTTGCTGCCTAAATAAATAAATAATAAATAAATAAAATAACTGACGGACAGTAATGCTGCAAACTAGTGACATCCAAAAGAGGCTACCATTAACAATACAGAGCCTTAGGATTTATAAACAAAAAGCCATAATTCCTTTATTATTGAGTCAGTTTTCTTTTCCTACTACCTTCCATTTTTCCTCCCCCCCCTTGTCTTTTTTTTTTTTTTGGTTTTTAGTTATTTTTCCCCAGTAAGATTTAGCTTCTCACAATGTCCCCAAAGTACAGTGGTACCTCTACTTATGAACAGCTCTACTTACGAGCAATTTGACTTAAGACCAGAAAACTGTTGGCATTTTAACTGCTGCCTTACAAATTTTAGATGCGGACTGGTTTACTTAATATTTATTTATTTATTTTTTAGATGCGGCTGCTCTACTTACGAGTTATTCGACTTATGAACATGTATTCGGAACAGGTTAAACTCATAAGTAGAGGTACCATTATAGTTTGATTTTTGATTTACGGTTATTGTCTGTTTGGTTGTTTTTTTCATTTTCGTTCCATCAGTGAATTGAGGATTGTTTTGATCTATCACCCACTTATTTGTCTAGGGTCTGTGCTAAAAAAAAAACTGTATTTCTAATCAACCAATTTTTCTTTCCTCTCAGCTACGTTCACCATCTTCATACTCATACCCAGCAACCAGGAATACCATGCTATGTTTGATGCTGTTCCTCAGTAGCAAATTTATTATTCTTAATTATTCTAATTCCTTAATAATTGCCTTTCCAGCCTTTTTCTGATTTCCTGGAGATAGTTAGCAACCCATGACAGGCTTTTAGAAAGTGGAAAAGTCAAATACGGCTCAACCCCCTTGCCCAACCTGCTAACCTCCAGATGTGTTGTACTACAATTCCCATTGTCCATGGGCCATGTTGACACATTGTTTGCCCTGTATGTCAAGAATACCTTACTGTGCCAACAGCCCTGTTCAGTTGCCATCTAATCCATGATAATCATCAGAGTAACAGGGAAGTACTTCATTCTACCCCTTCTCCTGTAACTGTGTTTGAATGTTCTGATCACATGCAGATTCCACATGTGAGGAGGAAAAAAATAGATTTCTCAGGGTATTAAATTGTGTGCGTAGCCTATTTCAGACTAGGCACAGAGTCCATAAGAAATGGGACAATGAATGAGGTAAGGAGAGCAGTTCCCCTTTAGTGAGATGTACCCCAGATACAAGTCTCATGAGCTGTATTCTGCTGAATGACTGACTACAGCTCTTGTGTCTGGGATACATTTACAACATCCTTTTTTTTCTCCTTCAGTCTCAGTGTCAGCTTCCTTTAATCAAAGTGTTCACCCATGTGGAAACAGGTGAAATTTGATTCCTCACAGTGAAACATGATTCAAACAAGTGGTACAAGAAAAGTGTTAGAACTGCTACAAGACTAAGGACAATGAACAACAAAAATGTCCATTGATCTCAATATGGCCAGCTAAGCACTCCTATACCAAGGAATTTAACCAATTAATTTAGTAACAACAACCCAAAAAGCTTATTTAACTGAATCTGAAACACAGACAATACCAAAAGAATGCTCCAGAGTGTTAGATGTGGTCTTGCATTTATTTCACTCCCTGAAACTCAAAAGAATATACAAGAAATAAAACCCTCTGAAGGATATAAACGTTGTCACAGATCTTGAAAGGACAACTGACCTGACGATTTTGGATGAACTGAGACATTGCAAATTCACCTTAAAGTGGTATGAGATATCTAATCAAGAAATGTCAAGCAGAAAGACACAGGAAACAGTTCAAGATTAATAATTAAGAATTTGGAGGTATGAATAAATGGAGAGTGTTATTTTATTAGGGCCTTTTTACACGACCCCTAAGATCCGCTGGTCCCTTAAATTTGGACCAGGGATCTTGAGGGTTCGTTGCTGTTCTTCCCTCCCCACCCGCTCGGCACTTCTTTGTTCTGTCTGCGGGAGGGGGGGAGGGAAAAAAAGCCTTAGACAGAGACAAAAGAATAAAAGGCTTACCTCCCGGTGTTGGGGGAAGTTGCTCCGATCTCCGTTTCCTTCCTGGTTCCTCTTTAAGGGGCGGAGGCAAAAGAAAAACAACAGAAAGAAGCAAGGAGACCTCAGGCAGTCTCCGGATCAAATATTTTTCACCATAAAAAAGCAGGTACAAGAAAACTGCTGTTTGGTCACGCTAAGTGGGCGGGGCCGCACTTAATTGTCTGCAAACTCCGGAGCTGGTGGGTAAACATTTTTATCATCCGGAGCTTGCAGCCATTTGCGGCGGAGCTTAGGGGTCGTGTATAAACGCCCTTAGTGAGACAGAAAACAGTGTCTGCTGTATTGTAATGTGTCTGCTTAAAGAATGTGGGTTTGTGAAAGTCCAGTCATTCAAGTGCAAAAAGATGTATTTACAGTTGGGACTAGAGATGGGCACGAATTTAAAAAAAATGACATTTTGGTTTTTCGTTTGTCATTGAGAGGTCCATTTCGTTTCATTTTGGGTTTTTGCAAATTTTTGGAAAAAATTCATTTTTGTTTTTTGTTTTTTCATTTTATATTTCTACCCGCTTTTTGCGCAATTTTTAAAGCATTTCTGTGTGGGGGCGTCCCCCAACACCCCAGACCAGAGGGAAAACACTAAAAAAATTGATGCTGGCAGAGACACAGTATAGACTAGGTACACAGGGAGGCTGCAAAGGCAGCCGCAGGCATTGCCCAGGGTGCAAGGCAGCTGCAGAGTGACTGCACTGCAGGGCAGGGGAGAGTACTCACTGAGAGGTACACACACATGCAGACAGGGAGGCTGCAGGACTGAAGCTAGAGTCGCAGAGACAGCAATCCCACCCTAACTCCCACCGGGGACTGCAAGGAGGACGGGGGCTGCCAGAGCTTTTTATGCCCTCTGTGGCTGCCAGACCTGCCCAGTCTGAAACCTGGGCATGCTATTGGTTGAAGTTGTCCAAGAATTTACATGATCCCATCACATGGCTTGCCTCCATGTTGTGGCTGGAGTGGCGACATCCATTTTGTCATCCTTAAAGGGAAAAGAAAAATACATCGGATTCGCAATGGGAAAAGACAAAAACAAATGTTTTAAGGACCCCAACCCCCCTGGTAGGTAATAATTTCAAATAATTATCACATTATCGCTGCATTTTTATGGATGTCCAAGGCATTTTAATACCCAATAAATCAATAGTAGGCATCTGGGAGCCATTTTGGGTCAATGTCCCCTAACTCCCCTTAAAGGAAAAAAATACAGCGATCTGAGAAAAGACATAAATGCACATTTTAAGGACCCCAACCCCCCAGTAGGTATTATCAGACAGTATAAATAATTATCGCTGCGTTTTTCTGGAAGTCCAGGGCGTTTCTTAACATTTAAAACAGCTCATTTCATTGTGCATTGCCATTAACGATAACAAAACGTAACAAACACATTTTTGTGGTTCTGTTCATTTCGTTCCATTTTCATCACAATTTTCATTTGTCATTTCATTACGTAATGAAACGAATAACGAATAACGGAAACGAAAAAATGTTCATTTCGTGCCCATCTCTAGTTGGGACTATCACTACTTGATCTGTAAATAAATTTGTGTATGGAAGGGTATGGATCAAATGCAGACTAGAGGTGGGCCCTTCACCTTGAGTGGGCAATGACTGTGGGGGCAGGGAAGGGACCTCTACAGGCTCCTGCCCAGATGGGAGCACTGGTGCTGCAGGACTCTGATGGTGTGCGGAGCCTGGTAAGTGTGCCAGCTAGCCTGTGGAAGGGCAGCTCTGAACTGCCCTAGTGCAGAGCGAGGCCCTCTTGCCCGCACACCTGGCTGGCATCATGTGTATGCAGCCTCTGGGCTGCTTGCAGGGGCATTAGTTTTATAGGGCCTCACAATATGGTGATAGGCCTCTTTCCTGATCCCGCTGCCTTCCCACCCACCCCTCCCCAATAAGAGAATGAGATTAGCTGTTCGCATAAGAGCCGAATTGGAATTTTTGGTTGCCACTCAGGTTTGACCAGAGCAAAAGTGTGTTTTAGCCCACCCCATTCTCTTTAAGGCCAAAGGGAGGTTCATCACTGGTCACAATTGGTGGGCAAAATCAATTCAGGTGAAATTTATTGATAACATTCCCTAGTAAGCTGGTGGCCCTCAATATGAATTAGGTAATGGGTTAGGAAACTAGGAATATTAGGTGTTAGGTATAAATAGGATCAAAGACGAGGAATGAGGGCTGCCCAGACCACAGGTTTTGGGAGGGTGCTGAACAGGTGGGAATCATTAGCTGAGCTGCTTGCACTACACTCAGGCCTCCTTGTTAAAGGAATGTTTAACAGCTGAATTGAGTGAATTCATATGAATAAATTGTGGATCAATTTTCGTCCCACAAATGTGTCTCACCTCTTTATTTCTGGGCTGGGTGGGCAATGGGCTACCACACTACTTGTGATGCCACAGTTTGTGCTTCATCTGAAGCATGAAATGCCCCATTGTAATCAACACCTTTGCAATACTTAGAGCAGTGATGGTGAACCTTCAGGACTCCAGATGTTTTGGACCACTACTCCCACAGTCCTTTTGTCATTGGCAATACAGACTTGGAATTCTGGGAGTTGTGGTCCAAAACATCTGAAGTGCCAAAGGTTTGCCACCACTGATTTAGAGAATACCCACTGAAATCAAAATGGTTTAAGGCACAGCTGAGTTAATCTGCACTGATTTCAATTTATCTGTTCTCATTGCCATCAAAAGGATTGGAGAGAGGGGGGCAACAGAAAATATTCTTGTTCAGACAGACTTTTAATATTTACTTTTGACATAGCCAGATGCCCTACACTAGCCATAAGAACATAAGAACAGCCTTGCTGGAACAGGCCACAGGTACAGCATTCTGCCTCACACAGTGGCTCACGATTTGCTTCAAGGTATTCCCAAGCAGATGTCTTCACCTGCTTACAATTCCCAGCAAATGGCATTGAGAGATATCCTGCCTATCTCTCCAACCCAGAGGTTGTCCTTAGGTATCCATAATGATAGCCATTGTTATCCTTGTTCTCCATGAACTTGTCCAATCCTTTCTTAAAGCTGTCACCACTTCTTCTGGCAGGGAATTCCAGAGACCAGTGATCCTCTGGGTGAAAAAGTACTTGCTGTTATTTGTTTGAGATATTGCACCCAAAAGATTCATGGAGTGTTCCCTTGTTCCTCCTTGTAGTGCAACCAGCTTGCACTTGCTGCAAGTGTAGTCCTCCATGTGCTTTGGCAAGATGACAAACATGACAGAAGTGTTGCAGAGAACTACAGCTGTTCCCTCGGACTCCATTTTAACAAGTGCAGTATTCTGGGTCTCAAAAATGTACACTTTTACTACCTTTCTATCTAGTAAGAATGTTTTCATCCTTTGTTGTTTATATGAAATCTATTTATATGAAATCGGCCTCTAGAGCAGCTCTAGTCCAACTGAAAGCACACCAGAAACTTACTAGGGCTCACTTCTTTCCATTATAACCTTTTTAGTGTGTCTTAAATGTTTCTAAAATAAAATTAAATATGTAAAGCATCCCAAACTTAGCAGGAGCCCTTAAGCTGAACAGAGAGAAACTTACTACAAAATATGCCTGTATATCAAATTATGTCATAGGCTTCCTAAAACCAAAAGTTATAACAATAACAAAAAAACAACAACAACTAAGGGCCAAATTCTGCATTATAGTTAATTCTTTGTTCTAAAAAAGATGTTTCTTTAATGACTAAAAACATATGGTTCTTGCACAATGAGTTTTTTAAAAATTAGCTTGTCTTGTTTTGTGATCAGTCATGGAGAAGAAGATTTCATTTGCAAGCATGATTGCTCAGTGATGAAGGCATTCACAAATCACACCTCTGAAATACTAACCAAAACTCAGCTTCTAATAATACACTATCTGTAGCACATAGTTCAACCATAAATCCATACCAGCATATTCTCAGAGCAATTAAAATATCTGTCCTTATACTGATAATGAGAAGCTTTATGGCCTGCTTTTTCATTTCTGCATTAACAGCTCTCATACTGTGTTTGTTTATTTCATTTCATTTGCTTCCACCAGCATCAACCTTAATGAAATTCACAATGTAGATGAGTTGTTGTTCCATGCTGTCATGTGGTTCTCAACTATGGCAACCTTAATGGGGGATTTTCAAGGTCTGCAAAGTGTTCACAGAATGGGTTACCATTGTCATACACACGGACGCCCTGGGAGTGTGCATCACTGAGCAGGATTAGAACCCGGGTTTCCTGAGTCTTAGACTGACATTTATCTACCACACCATACTGGATATCTGTGTACTTCTTCTATCAGTATTGCTGGCATCCTACCCCAGAAGGGGAAAATAGATGTAGAAGAGTAGTAATACTGTGTGTTGAAACTGCAGAAGACACAAGGCAGATGTCTTATGGATCATTGTGTCCAATCTTGAAATCAGTATATTTTGCAAGGGGGGGCACAGCATTTGTGCTATGATAGCCTAAATATATTTACAACAGTAACAGACTTCACAGTGTTCATTGTCACTAAGCTAGTATGCTCGTTAAGATAGTAGTTGCCATCAAATGAATGATAGCTTTGATACACTCTTCTTTCCAATTAACATTCTGTTAGGATGCCTGGATGATTGTATAAGAAAAGATCATCACGCGCTACTTTGGAACTTAATAAGAGCAACAAAGGTTCTAATTGCCTCTGAAGGGTGTAATCCAGCAGTTCCATATACTGTGTTAAAACCCGGGGAAATTGCTGAAATGGTGAAACCCTGCACTAACACAGTCCAATCAAAAAGAGGAAAAAGAAATACAGGAACTTTAAAAACAGCTTGGTGCCCATGTGTTCACTTCTAGCAGCATCAGTACAGCCTTGACATAAAGAACACTAACTGTTCTATTTGTTTTTCATGATGGTTTAAAAATGGCTGGATGGCTCAGAGAGTTATATATCTGGCTGCTGAGCCAAAAGCTGAGAGGATGAAACCTCACTGTACGTTCCTGAAGACCCAGCCTGCATGGCCTGGGACCAGCTGCACATTCCCAGGGTGCCCCTAGAAGAAGGGAAGGAGAAACCACTTCTGATGACTTTCCACCTAGAATTTTTTTTTACCCAGCATGTTGTTAGTCTGTGGAACTCCCTGCCACAGGATGTGGTGATGGCATCTGGCCTGGATGCCTTCAAAAGGGGGTTTGGACAGATTCCTGGAGGAAAAGTCCATCACAGGTTACAAACCATGATGGAGATGTGTCATCTCCAGGTTTAAAACCAGGGTACTTCAAGGACTAAATGCAGGGGAGTGGTATCAGGAGACATATAGTCTCAGGCGCTCCCAGACACATTTGTGAGATACAGGAAGCTGGACTAGATGGGCCTTTGGCCTGATCCAGCATGGCTCTTCTTATGTTCTTATGTTCTTAGTATGGGGTGGGGATGGCTCTATTTCCAGATCATTCCATATTTTAAGTAAGTTTAAGTTTATTTAAGCTTGCTTGTTTGCACGCTTGCTTGCTTGCTTACTTACTTACTTACTTACTTACTTACTTACTTACTTACTTACTTACTTAAAACATTTCTGTCCTGCCTTTCCCCCCCAAAGGACCCAAGGTGGCATTGCTTCTCAGTACATCTGACCAATGTATAGGTAGTAAGGATGGGCACGACTTGAAAAAATTTTTTTTCGAGTTGTCGTTAGTCGGGCCGGTCCCGTTTCGGCTCGTTTCCGGTTTTCGCGAAAATTCGCAAAAATTAGTCGGTTCGTTTTTTCATTTTTTCGTTGTCGTTAGTACTGGTTTTTTTGGGGGGGAGCGGGCTCCTGGAGGCACCTCTGTGAGGTGGGTGCCTCCTCTGGCCCGCTATAAAGGGAAAGTGGGCTCCTGGAGGCACCCGTGGGTGCCTCCTGCCACTAGGAAGGGGAAGCAGGCTCCAAGAGAGACCCCTCTACATGGGGGTCTCCCCTCCTCACCTGCTGCTGCTGCAAAATGCTATGCAATAGCCATATGGATATTGCATAACAGAATGTGCAGACAGTGAGACCAGTGAGAGTGATAGCGTATGGGTACGGAGTCAAGGGTTAGGGTTAGGGCTAGGGCAGGTTTTAGGGGGCTTTTTGGCACATCCCAGAAGTCTCCATGGCCAAGTGGCCATGCGACTGGTGGGATGGCTCCAAAAAAATTTGCATGGTTGTCCACTCCCACATGGCTGGCCACTCGGCCAGCCCATCATTGCGCAGGTGTAAAAAAATAAAATAAAATAAAATCAATGGAGGAAAGAGGAGGAGAGGAGAGACATTTTGTTGCAAGAAAAAACCCACTGCTACTGTGAAAAATCTGGCAGCATTTATAAATTTTCGCGTATTTCTGTTGTGCTGTTTGTGTGTTTTTGGACCATGATTTCAAAAACAACATTGCGTTTGCCGCCCCATTTTTATATATCCCCCGCCTGCACCGCATGGCATGGCGAAATGGCGACTCGAGTCCGGCTGCCCAGGACGGGGGCCTGGGGGGACCCCCCCTCCAGAAACCACCCCTCCGGTAGGTGCCCTGCGCCCTTAGTCAAGCAGGCATTTTTCCGCCTGCTTTTTTGGCCCGGGAATGGGTGGGGGGGGGAGAGTTGCCAAAAGTTTTTTCCTGTGCCGTCCGTGCCGCTTGCTTGCGCTTTAATTGCGGGCGGCCGGCGGCTGGAAGACTGGGCTTTTTGCTGGCTGCGAGCCTGCGGCGAGTCCCACCAGAGCAGCCCAGGACGGGGGATGAGGGGGGAGGCCGGGGACCTATCAGAAACAACCCCTCTGGTAGCTGCCCTGAGGCACGGCAGGCATACAGGAAGCTGGACTGCTTTTTGGCGGGAACCGGGTTTTTTTAACTTTTAAAAACTTTTTTTCTGTGCCGCGTGGCATCGCGCGATCGCACGATGCAAGGAACGAGCATGACAAATCAGACCAAAATTGTTCGTTCGTCGGTTCGAGCTCGAAGTCTGGCGGAGTAATTCCCGTTACCATTTCCGTAGAGTAACGGAACCGAGTAACGGAAACGGAAACGGGAATACCGCTAAGTCGTGCCCATCTCTAATAGGTAGTTGAGAAACACACATACAAGCATTGTTCCTGGTGGTGCCAAAATTCTATGCACCTCTTTCTCCAGGTTTATCCCAGTTTGTCTTGAAGGTGAATGCCCTCTGGAATCCGTGTCTAATCCCTACTCTCAAATGGCACCTCTCAAAAATTGTTTTTATTCAATCAGGACATCCTAGAAACCCCTTAATGACTATGGAAGAAAATTGTTTCTATTAAGCAGAGGCTTTTTGTTCTGGAGCAGACTCGTTTGTGAATGTTTGTATGCTAAATAAATGGAATATTGAAGCTTTTAGTGTTTAAATGCGGAATGCTGGGACAGACTTCAATGGAAGCTCAACAGAGCTCAAATTTTGCCCCCCCACCCCCGGAACAAACCAGGATGAAAATAAACCATACCTTCCAAGAGGGATAAAGGGCATAGGGAATGTCTTTAAACCTTTTAATCAAAATAACAGGAATGATGTATGGCTAGGAGAAAATACTGATAACAAGAATGAATCTTGAATATTATTGAGAACAGATGCTGTGTATGAAAGATCCCAGGGAGAATGGTAATATTAGTGTCCTGCTTGTAGTCTCCCCTTAAGTACCTCTTTGGCAACTGTGGGAACAGAATGATTTGACAACTTTCGATGTGACCATTTTTGTGTGTGTGCACATTTTTATGGATAACAAACCTGTTACCTCACTTATCTCAGCCAATGGGAAATCAAAAGCAAGAACAATATACAGTATTATCCGTACAGTTCTTCTGCTTGGATATTTCTGCTACAAACTTGTAGATCCCAGCCCCTTGTCAGAAACCCATCTCAAATTTTGGTTTGCTACTATGACCTGACAACTTTGCTGTATTACAAGATTTGTTTTCCCTCATGTCTTTGCTGCCTTTACTATTCATTTCATCACAAAATACCCTTTTTCACTGAGAGCAGAAAAATAAAAAAATAAGACCATCTGGAAGCAGTCCAGCCTGCCACAATGCATTTAAAAGAATTTCTCTTCCTCTCAAATTGTATATTGTACACCGGAGAATATTTCACACAGAGTCAAATTAGAACTGCTTAAAGATTCCAGAGAGCACATATTCACCTTAGGCCACAATCCTAACCATTGAGGGAGAATATACCATTGTCCTGAACTCAGTAGGACATCCCTCCTGCTGGAAGCATGGGAAAGAAAGAATACTTGCTAAATTCTCAATTTCCATCTATTTAAGCCATCTGGGCATAGGGAGATACCACCATTAGGATTTATAAATAGATTTTCTCCCACAACAGTTGCCACAGTTTGTCGAAAATGTCTCTCATAGTATTTCTCCTTTTTTTTTTAGAAAAAAATCACACACATACACAAAGAACAAATTCAATTCTTGAATAATATCTCTAGTTA
This sequence comes from Phrynocephalus guinanensis, assembly GCA_037367245.1. Classification (NCBI taxonomy): domain Eukaryota; kingdom Metazoa; phylum Chordata; class Lepidosauria; order Squamata; family Agamidae; genus Phrynocephalus; species Phrynocephalus guinanensis. Next base: position 38,302,098 of record CM074733.1, read on the forward strand.
ATGTGGGGCATTGTGCTTCTGTACCCAGGGCATTGTGCTTCTGTACCCAGGATTCAAAATGCCTGGAAGTGATCAAGGGTTGCTGCACAATTACAGTGTCAATGTTGCCAGCAGAAAAAAAAGGGTGCCAAGCTTTACATGGCAATTGGCAAAGGACAGCCTGAAGGTTGCTAATGCCAATGGCAACAGTCAGCATGGTCTATAGGGTACAGTATTGTGCTCACTACCATTCACAAAGTTTCCCCACACAAGGGAAACCTGAAGCAAAGGGGTGGGTGCATGTGATTGCTTGCTGACCTCCATTTTCTGTTTGTATGGGTGCAGATTAGGGATGGGCATCAAATGAAAAATGAAATGCTAATTTATCAGTTCATTAGGTAACAAAGTGAAATAAAAACAAACAAACCAGGGAAGCACTGTTTCATTAGTAAAAAAAAATGAACTGGTTGTATAGCGTGATTTAATTTGTTTTGTCTTGTCTTATTTTAATAGTTTTTGTAACTTGTTTGGCTATTGTAGCCTTGTGTAAGCCGCTTAGAGTACTTTGTAGATAAGCGGGATATAAATTCAATAAATAAATAAATAAATAAATAATAAAACAGCTCCCCTGAGCCCTAGACTCTCCTTGTACTCTCATCTTTAAGCCCTCCAAATTTGGAGAGATTTGGGGTTCAGGGGGCCATGTTATTCAACATCAAAGGGGATGTCCACAGAATTTTTTTTAGACTTGCAATGTTATGTGCTTGAAAATAATGATCCCAGAGAGCTAGCAGCATGGAAATTATAGTGGAACTTCCTCAAGCTCTCCGCTTGAAGCACCTTCAATTTGAAGAGGTTTGGGTTTCAGATAACAGAGTTATTAAGCTCCAAAGGAGCTACAGGGGTACTTAATTGAAGGAGAGTGGATTGGCGTGCTGAGGAGAAACTGTAAATTAACCCTATAATTGATAAAGCACACTGGAGTCACTCCTTCCATTATGCACCCCCTCACCTCATTTGGAGCTTAACATCGCCCCCCCCCCCAGAAAACCTAACTTTTCAAAATTTCAAAGGGTTCCCTAAAATTGCTTGGGAAAGCACCCCTGTCACTTTGGCTGGGATCAATATTTTCTACAGTAATTTTTTCTATGCTGTAGAAAATACTTATCCCAGCCATATATCTCCCCCAAAATGACAATTAGGGTTTCTGGGGGCAGAATTATTAGACTCCAAATGAGGTGGGAGGTACTTAATGGAAGGAGTGTGTCTGGCATGCTTTACCGATTATAGGGTTAAATTTATAGCTTTCCCTCAGTGTGCCGATCCACTTGAGGAAGGTTCACTGTAATTTCCACGCTGCCAGCTACCTGGGATAACTATTTTCAAGCACATAAGATTGCAATCAGACATGTTTTTTCCTGGGGTCATCCCCTTTGAAGTTGAATAACTCAGCCCCCTGAACCTCAAATCTCTCCAAATTTGGAGAGTATAAAGGGGAGAGTCCAAGGAATGTACCCACCAAATTAGGTGCCTCTAGGACTCACGTGACCCATTATTGGTTTGTTTCATGTGAATTCAGTTTGTTACTGATTCGTCTCATATGATTTTTTAAAAAAAAACGAAATGAAACAAATCATGGGTGAATGAAACAAAATGGAAGTAATCTCAATTTTTTTCCATTTTGTGCCCATCCCTAGTGTATATGTTTGCTCAATACTCTCTGTGGTTCTACAATCTGCTGTCTGCTGTGCCTTCCACTTGAAAACCACAGTGTGTGCCAACCACCACTGAGTGGCTGGTCATACATAAAAACAGTCCTCTGCTATCACTGTTATCACACTATTCATCATCATTATTACATTCCCCCCTCCATTTGCAATTTTTTAAAAAATAAACACACAAACAGTCTTGAAAATATATAGAATTCCTCCCGCTACAAAAAGTCTTCCTGGCCTGCCATGAGAATGATTTTTGTGTGTGTCTCTTTCTCTGAGCACAGATGATCCAATGCCAGAATTTACAGCCTCTTCTGTTTCTGTCTGTTAATTACATTTGGAAATCTAATCTTTCTTTGAACATAAACGTTTTCTCAAATGCATCAGAGAAAGAATTATGAGAGTTGGTGATGAATAGGAATTGGTGATGAAGTGAGCTACAGGACATGCCAGGAGGCAAGACTGAAAAACAACAATGCAGAACCAAAAGGACAAACAAGTAGAGCAACAACAACTAAAAAGATTGAAAAAACATCACTGTTCCAAAATACCTTCCTACTAAAAATATGGCAGCAAGACGTCTTGTACCTTTTTTATTATTGTTATTTTTGGCCTAGATGATCAAATAGCTAGGGCTGTGGTTGTAGTCAGTCTGGGCATATAGAAGATTATTTCTAAATTTTATTCATTCTTAGAATCATAGGTTAATTGAGTTGGAAGGAGGCTACATGGCCATCTAGTCCAACCCTTGCTAGCCAAATCAAAGCAGATCTGATAGATAGTAGTCCCATTTTCCCTTGAACATCTCCAATATTGGAGTGCTCACCACCTCCTGAGGTAATTAGTTCCATTGTCGTTCTGCTGTAGCAGTTAAGCTTTTTCCTGAAATTTAGCGAAAATCAGGGCTCCCTTCACTTAAAGCCATTATTATGTGTCCTGCATTCTGGAATGACTACCAAACCTTCCCCTCTTCTGTATGACTCTTTCAGCTATTTGAAGTAGAGATGGGCATGAAATGAACAATTTTTTGTTTCCGTTTTTGTTTTTTCGTTTCGTTACGCAACAAAATGACAAACAAATTTTGTCTCCAAAATGAAACGAAACGAACAGAAACACCGGAAATTTTGTCATGCATTTTGTTTTCGTTACTGCAATACAGTGAACTGCTTTAAATGCTAAAAAAAAATCACAAAAAATTGAAATAAATGGTAATGAAACAGTAATGAAACTAACAAAAATGAAAACAATTTTTTTTCAAAAAATCATGAAAAACGGAAACGAACCGAAACGGACCCTCCAAACGACAAACAAACAAAACGTCATTTTTTTATTCGTGCCCATCTCTAATTTGAAGAGTGCTTACCATATTTCCCCTCAGTTTTCATTTCTCAGAGTTAACCATGAACAGTTTGTTCAATTGCTCCTCATGGGGCTTGGTTTCCATTCTCCTGGTCATCCTTGTTGCCCTCCTCTGACATTCTCCTCTGAAACTTTCCTTTGAATCTGTCATTGTGACATGTAGGGATGACTTTCAAGAAATGGTTAATCCCCTCCATGAAATGTGTCATCTATACAAAACTGAGATAATAAGTGCTTCACTTTCATAGAATGCTCTTAATTTTGAGGGAAATGTCCTTGTGCAAAGCTAAAGCCTTTTCCATTTGTGAAGCTAAGTTCAGAGACAGACTGGGTGGTTGACTAAAAAGGTACAAGCAACCCATCCGGTCTTTTTTTAAAAATTTGAAAAACCCATGCAGTGCAGTTGTATCTAATGCAGCTAATTGCAAACACACTGTTTTTTATAAAGGGTTCTCAAAAGGCCCAGTCATGAGGCTTCTTAGATGGGAACTTGAGATCAGTGGACCTGTGCCAGCTCTTGCGCCCAATCAGAGCAGCTGAGCCAGCAAGTTCGCCCATGCTGTATGCCCACCACAGCTACGAGTGCCCGCCAACATGCTCTGCTGCCCTCCCAAGCTGAAGATCATCTGCCCATCTCTCCAGAGATGGTGAGAGCAACCCAGAAGAGTGAGTGCCATCAGCAGGGGAGGAGAGGCAAAAGGACGCCCAGTCATGTGGGTTCTTAACTGGCTGCAACTGGATCTCGTGGACCTGCACCAGTCATCATGCCCCATGAGAGCCAGCTAGCCAGTTTCTACTGCAACCCATCACAGCTATTAATGCCCACCATCAGCCCTTTTGGCTGTCATCGACCAGGCCTCCTTAGCAGGAGCTTTTGATGGAGCTGTTGTGAGTGGCCACTGAAGGACAAAGTCAAAGGGTTTCACGCCTTTTCAGTGGCTGAGGGACAACTACAGTGTTAAAACAAACAAATAAGTTCCTCTGGAACTGGCAGGGGAATTGGCTGGGCCACAGAAGAGTCTGGGGGGCTCGGGGGGGGGCAACCAATTATAATTATATTGGGCAGGTGGGGGTAGAGCATGCCCACATAGGAGAAGGGACATTAGGTACCTTACACCTATCCTCCCTTCTAGCTCTATCTGATGAGTTTAAATTAGTTATCCCCAGCCAATTGGTACCAGGTGACCATATCCATCAGCACCCAGGCCACATGGTGCTATTGTTGAGCACCAGGTCAGCAAAAAATAAGACTGCCCTCATCCATGATTTATTTCTGGATGAGGGTGCCAACCTGGCATGCATTACTGAGATTTGGGTGGGAGAAGAGTGAAGAGTTCCTCTATCCCAGATGTACCCCACGGGTACTTGGTCTAGCATCAGGGTCGTCCAGAGGGCCAGAGAGGGGTGTGTGGCAATAGTATATAAGGATTCCATCTCCCTTTCCAGACTCCCTGCCCCATTGTATGGAGGTCTTGAGGGCCTGTATTGTGTTTTTGGCTCAAGAGACAGACTGGGGATTCTGTTGGTGTACTGCCCACCATGATGCTTACCAACATTTTCCCTGCCTGAGGTGACAAAGGTGATCTTGGACCTGGTGGTGAGGACTTCCAGACTATTGGTGCTGGGGACCTCAACCCCCATGCCAAGGCCACCTTGTCACTAGCAGCTCAGGACTTCATGGCCGCCATGACAACCATGGGGTGTCGCAATATGTCATCAGTCTGACTCATGAGAAAGGCCATATGCTCGATCTAATATTCTCAATGGGATGGGGGGGTCCAGATGTGGAGGGATTAACTTTGACCCCATTGTCATGGTCGGATGATTTCCTGGTAAAGTTTAGACTCTCTGCCACTGCTGCCCTCTGCAGGGGTGGGGGAATCAATTAAAATGATCCAACCCCAGAGACTTATGGATCCTGAGGAATTCCTGAATGATCTGGGGGTTTCCAGCTGATATGGTTGGTACTCCTGTCAAAACACTATATATATAAAAGCACAAGTCCCTAATCAGTCTGTGTTGTAACCTGGAGAAAAGAAGATAAGCAAAATTGTTTTCCATGCATGTAAGAAGTTTACAGATTTTTTTCTTGTGTCTGTTTCTGTGTTCTGTAAAGTCATGATGATAAAAGCGGAGATTTCCTTAGTGTAAAGCGTTTATCATTTTTTAAAAAAATCACCAGCTAACAAAATGGATACAAACAATGTGTAAGACTAATGTGAGAATAAAGGTGTTTATTTCCCTCTCTTTAAGGTTTGTCGTAATGGTTCCTCCAGGCAGGCTGCAGACAACTCTGCTGGCCTTTTGTCATCCTAGGTACTTAAACAAGGCAACTTTTAATGAGAAGTTGGAACCCTGTCATAAATATGTGAACAGGACTAGTTTGTTCTTCAAATATCTTTTTTTCTGAAAGGAGAACTGAACATACTGTGTTACGCTGCTAAACGTTTGGATCTAGCTTGTCTCTCGCTTTACAGCCACTGACACTAACATGAAAGCTCATATCAATATATAACTAATGTTAAAAAGCTGTGCAGAGTTCAGATTGTTGTTATCTTTAAAAAGGCATTTTAGGACAGACACAGAGCTGGTGCAATTATTAGCAGGCAGAAATACATCCCCTTTGAGAAAACTACATAATTGAGACCTTTTAAAAAGTCAATGGGAGAGTGATAGAGATTTAGAAAATTAGATGTGCCATGAGGATGCCCTACATTACATCAGAATCCACAAATTCACTTATCTGTTGCCTGAAAACGTTAAATAAAAAAAAACCCAAATATATGCATTTTCACTGTATTTTTATCAGATCTATCCACTTGAGGGAGCCAAAAACAATGCTGTGGATAGTGAGTGCTACATTCACATTTTTGGCAACAACAGCAGGAGTTAGAACAGATGCCCTTCGGATCCTACTTTAGTTTGGAGGAAGTGAACAGATTCCCCTCTCCTGTTTATAATACAGGTAGTTACTTAGTGCCAAAGCAGGGCTGAAGTGGAGCATTAAGGCTAAAATCATGACTACACAAGAACTAAAAAAGCCTTATGGTGCAGTGGGGTTAAAAGGACAGTGTACTGTTAGGCTTAGGGTTCGGGTTTGGGCTACGATTAGTGGGCTGTTTATGCCCTGGCACATCCCAGAAGTCTCTGGGTCAACCTGGCAAGTGGCCATGCGATTGGTGGAAAAATTTGCATGGTCTACTCCCATGGGCCCATCATTGCAAATGTGCAGGTGTAAAAAAATAAAATAAAATAAAATTAAAACTCAGCCTTCCATTTTTTTGCAAGAAAAACCCACTGCTGCTAGGTCAAGCATTTAAAATAGCTAATTTTCGCATGCCCTGCTGGTGCTGGGGTGCAACGATTTCAAAAAAAAAAATGTGGATCCCCCCCCACCCTCTGCGCCCTAGCCCGGTACATTACATTATAAATAGCCCAGACGGAGGACTTTTTTGCAAGAAAAACCCACTGCTGTTTAAAATAGCTAATTTTCGCATGTTTCTGTGGTGCTTTGATGGGGTTTTGGGCAACGATTTCAAAAAGAATATTGTATTTTGGATCCCCCGCACTGCTGGCAAATGGATGCGCCCTCCCAGCCTGGTACCAGCAGCGCAGCAGTAGCAATAGCCAAGGAGAGGGGGGCATGGCCTGGTAGGTGCCCTCAGACAGTTTTCGCCTACATTTAGGGCCGGGAATCGGGTTTTTTTAACTTTTTAAAAACTTTTTTTCTGTGCCGCTTGGCATTGCGCGATGCAAGTAACGAGCATGACAAATCAGACCTTGTTCGTTCGTCGGTTCGAGCTCGAATTCTGGTGGAGTAATTCCCGTTTCCGTAGCCCGTAGAGTAACGGATACGATTACGGAAACGGAAACGGTAATTGATTAATACAGGTAGTTACTTAGTGCCAAAGCAGGGCTGAAGTTGAGCATTAAGGCTAAAATCATGACTACACAAGAACTACAAAAGCCTTATGGTGCAGTGGTTAAAAGGGCTTTACTGCAGCTATAACTGTACTAATAACCTGGGCTTCAATCGCAGGTAGCCAGCTCAAGGTTCACTCAGCCTTCCATTCTTTTCAGGTCAGTAAAATGAGTTGCTGGGGTGCAGGGCCACTTATAAATAGCCCAGAGAGTGCTTAAAGTGTTATAAGCTGGAAATTTATTTATTTATTTATTTGATTTATATACCGCAACTAGACATGGGCATGACTCGGCGAAATTGTCGTTTCCGTTTTCAGTTATCGTTTCCATTACGTAATGGAAACGGTAACGATAATTAAGCCGTCAGAACTCAAACTCGAACCGAAAAAAGAAAAATTTGGTCGGGTTTTTCGTTTCTGTTTGTGGCATTGCGGCGATCGCGCAATGCAAAGCACAGAAAAAAGTTTTAAAAGTTTTTTTTAAAAAAAAACCGACTCCCGACCAAAAAAGCAGGCGAAAATATGCCTGCCTGAGGCTTTGCCACCTACCAGAGGGGTGATTTCTGGGGGGGTCCCAGGCCTTCCCCCCCCCTCTTCTCCTGTCCTGGGCTGCTTGCACCAGGCTGGGGGGGGGTCATCCTTGTCGTCTCGCCATGCCATGCGGTGGGGGGGGATCCAAAATGGCGATCACAATTTTTCTTTTGAAATTGTGGTCAAAAAACACACCAAATCACCACAGAAACATGTGAAATTTATTTATTTTAAATGCCTGAATTTTAATAGTAGCAGCAGTGGGTTTTTTTATGGCAATAAAACGTCGTATTTATTTTATTTTATTTTATTTTATTTTTTTATTTTTTTAGACCTGCCCATTTGGGCTGGGCATGGGATGGGACCATGCAATTTTTTTGAACCATTCCACCAATGGCATCGCTAGGTTATTGACTGACACTTCTGGATGTCTTGGAGGGCATAAAAAGCCGAGGCACCTTCCAGAAATCGCAGTCGGGTGTATGGATGTGGTTGAGGGAGGAGGGCTGGCTGCTGGTGCTGGTGTGATCCAATCAAGATTGAGGAGAGAGGCTGGTGGCTTTAGGATTTACGTTAGGCAGGCAGGGAGGGAATTGAATTTAGAAAATAATTTCTTTAATTCCCTGCAGCTTTGTCTGCTGAAGGGAATAGCAGTTTATTCTTTATTTCTTCTCTGGCAGTTTGTGAGGATTTTTTTCTGATATTGGATAAAGGGAGAGGTTCGACTGGGAGTGGGAGGTGTGGATTTATTTTAAAAATATTTTATATACTACCATTTATTTTCTATTTTCCCAACTTCAATTTGCTTGCACACACACACATTTGGGGTGCAAGCCAAGAACAGAACCTCTATCCTAAGTGATATCCTAACTGCCACTTGCCCGCCTGCCTGCGCCGCCACCCGCCTGCAGCCCGTGCCGCTTCCCACCCACTCGCCCGCCCGCGGCAGCCGCCCACCCATGGCCCCCTGCCACTGCCGCCCGCCCGCACCCCCCCGCCACCTGCCCCCCGCCCCCCGCCTCCTAGGGCGCAAAAACACCTAGCGCCGGCCGGCCCTGATTGTGGGATGCCCCATGCTCTGGGAAGTCAAATTGCGCTAAATCGCGGTGGAAACGACAAACGACAAACGAAACGACACATTTTTGAAAATTTTTGCGACAAATGGAAATGACCCGAAGCGGACCCGTTCTGACAAATGAAAACTCGAAACGTCATTTTTTCTGGTCGTGCCCATGTCTAACCGCAACCATCTAGCAAAAAAGCTACTCTGGGCAGTTTACAAACATATACAAAATACGAAAACAGATTAAACAACTTAAAATAGTAAATAAAAATGAATCAATCAAACCAAATAATCAAATCATAATAATAAAGAGAACAAATAAACAAATAAGCACAAATACAACAAATCAAAATGGTTTGACAATTCAAAATAAGAACAAATGGAAAAAAATAACTAGTAGAAAATTATCATAAGGAGGGGGGAAATGACAGTGTCCTATTTATATAAGTTGGTTGAAACAGAATAATCAGGGAAGGCCAATCTATAAAGCCAGGTTTTCAGTAGTTTCTTGAAGGCTTGTAGTGAGGGCGCCAGATGAAATCTCTTGGGGAACCTCGTTCCACAGGTGAGGTGCAACCACCGAGAAGGCTCGTTTCCTTGTTGATGCTTTCTGGGCATCCCTCGGGGTCGGTACCTGCAGATAGCCCGCCTGGCTTGAATGAGTGATTCTGGCAGTTCTTTTTGAGAGGAGCCATTCTGTCAGATACTGAGGTCCCAAACCGTTTAGGGCTTTGTATGTTAATACCAAAACCTTGAGGTCAATGCGGTAGCAAATAGGCAGCCAGTGCAGAGAGGCCAAGTCAGGAGTAATATGCTGGAACATTTTTAACCCTTTTAACAATCTGGCCGCTGTATTCTGTACTAGCTGCAATTTCCGCATTAACCTCATAGGCAGCCCCACAAAGAGAGCATTACAGTAGTCTAATCTCGAGACTACGAGTGCATGAACCAGTGTGGTCAGTTCCCCAATGTCCAGGAAGGCCCGCAGCTGGGCAATCCTCCATTGATGGTAATGAGCGGTACAGACTACTGACACCACCTGGGTCTCCATGGTGAGCTCCGGGTCCAACAGGACACCCAGACTGAGGACCCCATCCTTTGTGGAGAGAGTTACTCCCCCAAATACAAGGGAGCTTCCCAAAGCACAGACATCAGGGGGGCCGCCCGCAGGATCTCCGTTTTGCCCAGGTTCAGCCTCAGTCTATTAGCCCCCATCCAGTCCAGCACGGCACCCAGGCAGCGCTCAACGGACGGAATGGCATCCACTGCAGAAGATGGAAAGGAGATATAGAGCTGGGTGTCATCCACATATTGGTGACCCGAAGCTCCATACCCCCTTATGACTTTTCCCAACGGCCTCATATAAATGTTAAAGAGCATGGGAGAGATGACCGATCTCTGTGGCACCCCACAATTGAGGGACCAAGGGGCTGAAGTCATCTCCCCAGTTGCACTCGCTGGGGACGGTCCTCCAAAGCAGTGCCTCCAATCCCCAACTTGGAGAACCTCCCCAGGATTATACCTTGGTTGATGGTATCAAAGGCCGCTGAGAGATCGAGGAGGACCAGCAGGGATGTATTACCCCTGTCGGCCTCCCTCAAGAGGTCATCATGCAGGGCGACCAATGCTGTTTCCGTACTATGGCGTGGCCTAAAGCCAGACTGAAATGGATCGAGGGCAAGAAGCAGCACACTTTGCTTTTGCTTTTACACAAATTTAACACTGACATTGAAGAAAAATTGAAACAGACAGAGATTGTATACTTTGGTTCAAACATATGGTTCAGGCCAAAGACCCATCTGGTCCAGCTTCCTGTATCTCACAGTGACCCCACCAAATGTGTCCAGGAGTGCACGAGACTAGATATCTGTCTCTTGATACCACTCCCCTGCATCTCGTCCTTGATGTACCCTGGTTTTAAGCCTGGAGATTACACATCCCCATCATGGTTTGTAACCTGTGATGGACTTTTCCTCCAGGAATCTGTCCAACCTCCTTTTGAAGGCATCCAGGCCAGATGCCACCACAGTTCCACAGACTAACAACACACTGGGTAAGGAAATATTTCCTTTTCCCCCTGTTCTTACACTCCCAACCCTCAATTTGAGGATCCTGCACTGATGGGAATTCCCATCTTCCTGCAAAAATGTCAGTGCAAGGAGAAAGGGGTGATATGAAAGATCCTTTGCCTCCTGCCAATAATGAGACAAAGACCTCCTTTTCCCTATCAACGTTTCTATAATTGCCTAAAAGTTCTCTAGAATATTTTTCCTTTGAAAAGCAATGCATACATTAAGGAGGCAGAACAGCTGCTTGACTGATTAATACGAAAACTTCATTTGTTGCTTCAAATTCTAAAAACTGCTTGTTTGAGGCAATTCATAAAATTTACCCAACTGCTCATGTTTACACAAACCTAGTGATTTTGTACAAAAGTGGGGCAATGTATTGCAAAAATTGGCACTTTTATGCAATTCTTCATTCTTCTCCATGTGAAAAAAAATCTTATCAGCATTGAATCTAAAGGGTAACTTCCTTGGAGTACCATTGTGGTTAATTTTCAATCCCCATGATTTTTATGAGCAAAGAACAGTGTGGCAGGGAAGAGGTTAGCAAGAGTACATTTGCTCCAAACAAGATGATAAAAATCAAACTTGTTAGCCAGAAGTAGTTAAACTACCACGAGTGAGTGAACGATGAAATACTTGAGAGACTTGGGTTTGCCATAACTTATAAAGATGTACATTTTCTTTACATTTCTTAATTTAAAACTTATGATTAATATGAAGTAGGGTGCTTGATGGGTTTCACTGCACTGTGAACATGCACAGTTTATTAAAATGAATGACCCCATGAAAAAGCATTAGCATTTGGCAATTTCTGAGATGTAATGAAGCAGAATTAAAATGATTAAGAAATAAATTGGAGGAAAACAGGGCAACTTTTTTGTGTTAAGTGAACTTCTGTTCCAGAAAAAAATAGGCAGTGCAGGGTTGCCATTTCTCTTGCACTAAGCTAGAAGTAGAAAGGGCTTGGAAAAGCATTAATTCCACCAGCTCTATAAGCTGAGACAGCATTATGCTTTGAGTCTACTGGAGATTCTTGCAAAATGATATACTTGTCTGTAATTCCCATTTGTTCAGATGGCCAGGTGTAAAGGGACAGGTCTCCAGTAATTCCAGTAGTTACAGAAACAGAATTTTAGCAAACATAGGAAAGGGCCTTCTCTGTTGCTGCTCCCAGACTTTGGAACTCTTTGGCTTTTAGATGGATTACCATGCATGACTGCATTGACTGATTTCATAAGAACACCAGTGTTTTCCATGTTAGTGTCCATTAGGGATGGGCTCCTTACGAAAAATAACACACTGTTTCGTCGTTTCATAAGCTTACAAAACCTTATGAAATGAAATGAAATAGCAAACAGCACGTCAGGAAGAAATGAAATGAAACACCTTTTTTTTTTTTTGGAAATTAAGCAATTTGTCTTAGCCTCTTGATCCAGTCATCTTGAGAACAGGAAGTTTGTTTTTAAACTGACTGATTTGTTTTCCTTCCTTCCTGCGACTCTGCTGTTGAGCTAGCTTATCTCCAATCTTGATCAGCCTGAAGCTAGCCAGGAACTGAGCTATTCCCTTTGCTGGCTGTGTCTGGAAGTTGATTTAAACTTATTGTTTTTCTTTCCTGATTAAGTAGGACTGTGGAGGTTATCTTTTTAATATTTTCCTTCCTTCCCTCACTGCACCACTGATCAGCTGTTGAGCTTATCTCTCCAATCTCTCCATGAAGCAGCTAGGCATTAAGTTTCTAGCTTGTTTACACAGGGTTCTTTTCTTGAAAGCAAATTGATTGGAAGTTTTGAGGGTCTTTGACTAAGGGCAGTGGGCCCCCTACTAAAAGTTTTAAAAGGAAAGCTCCCCATTATTTATAGTTTTATGAAGCGTTTAATTTCATTTTGTTTCTTTTTAAAAATCTGTTATTAGTGAAATGAAACGAAATTAAGATTGAAATTAAACAAAACTGTCCTTGGACTACAGCTCCCAGAAATGCTGGCTGACACAGCCAGTGGGGAAGGCTTCTGGGAGTTATAGTCAAAGAACATCTGGGGATCCAAGGTTGGAATGCACTTGACTTTTCCCTTTTTTAAGACAAGCACTTAGAAAGGCATAGCAAATGCAAGAGAGTAGGTCAATCACTCACACAGATGCAAACAACTTATTTAATGTTGTTTCTCTTCAGTAAGCCAGAAGTTAACACATATTTTATCTTCCCACATTTATAAAAATGCACACAATTTTGTTTCATGATGTGTATATTCTTTCCAAGAATTTCTTAGCAAAGAGTGGAGGTTGTTCTTTATTGCTTAGTGCACAATAATGATTTACATACAGTTCATAATTTACGTTTCTAATTTATTACATTGAACATCAAGTTATAGTACAAATAACATCCGAGCACAAAAAGGAGTGGATGGATATCTTCTATATTTAACTGCTTTGGTTTGTTTTACTTGACAGCTTATCAAGATAGCAAAATTGGACTATTGAAATTCGGAGCAACACATCCCATACTCACTTGTAAGAGGGACCGGGAGCTGTACATAGGGGATATTCAAATGTTTACTCACTGTTGCCAATATACTGTCTTTTGTTGCTTTTTAAGGAGAAAGGTGGGATAAAAATATTATGAATAAATAATTTTTTAATTTATTTTATTTATGTATTTTTCAGACATAGCCCAAATAGGCATAACCCTGCATAGGGTGCCTCACAGTATTCTAACCAGGAGTAGACTTAGTCTTCCACCCAATGGCATGCAGCACCTCAGCTCACTGCAAAAACCCCTTCAGAGCTAACCCCCCTCTCCTGACTACCTGCTGGATGGTAAGGAAGGAAGTTCCTGCATGGAGCGGGGATGGGGGAGCATTTGTATTCCTGCATAGAGTGGGGGAGGGGGGAATTGGACTTGATGGCCTTATAGGACCCTTCCATCTTTCTATCTTCACCATTCTATGATTCTAAGTTAGAAAGATGATGTCAAAATAAGAATTTGAAAGGGACTGATGGAGAGAGAGAGGGAGTGGGAGAGAGAGAGGGAGAGAGAGGGAGAGAGAGGAGTAGCCCCATCCAGTTTTGATATAGGCCTTGGCCATCATAAGTTTTGTCCTCTACACCCAGGATATGCCTTCAGGAGATTACTCATGAAGAAATGTTCCTCAGCCGGATTTAATTTAATATGTCATTATTTATCAGTCAAAAGGAACTCAGAGCACCTGAGTTTCTTTATGAACAATGGCTTCCACTTTATGCAGTGCATAGATTTATCAAGAAAATTCGGTGTCAGTAGGAAAAGGCACTGAAATAATAGTGTGACACCAGAAGTAGACCTTTCTGCAATAGCATCAGCTGAAAATACAAAGGTCTTTTTTATTACTGAGGTGAGCTCCAACTTCCGTATTGATTATTTCTGTACCAAAAAAAGAACTATATATAAATGTGTAGGGAAAATATTTCTTACTGATATAGGGCTGAGGGGGGAGGGTTGTTCTTGGATAGCAGAGAGACAAGAGCACACACAAATTTAAAAAAAAAAACCGTCATCTCAAAGAGAAAACAAGCAAACCTATTTTGTTAAAATTTTATAACTTTGTCCTTTTTTTTCTTTTTCTTTTTTTTAAGCAATGCAGTCACATTGAGAGCTTTGACACTTGTCAATGTGAGGGCAGAACCGACATGGTAAATGGGAATAGGATTCCATCCTGGAAAATTGAAAAATGAGAACAACTCAGTTTTGTCAATATAAATTCAAGTGACAACAGAGACCATTATTGAACAGTGGTAGTTCTCCACTTGTGTGTAAAAGTAGGACTTCCAAGAAAAGGGGTAGGCATTGCTCCAGTTTTTAGGTGAAACTCAGCTATTTTTAACAGCTTAGAGCAAAGTAATCACAAAGCATTCATATAATACAATAAACAGAAAATACAGTAATATACTAAAAGCAAAAAATAAAATTAAAGTGACATAAAATAGGGTATTGTTATTGTAAAATCCTGTAAAATCCCGATGAGAAGTGTTTCAACAGTTAAAGACTTTCTCCTTCCATGGAGCTTGTCCACCTTGAGTGATCTGTAGGGATGGGCATTTCATTTCCGAACGAGTAGGAAATGAACCACGCAAGTCCAGATGGTCCCTCGAACTGGCTGATACACACAGATCCAATTGCTTTACCTTTCTCTGTCTCGTGCAGTGTTAAAATCCAATGAGGAAGCATGCTATGACATCATCTGTGCTAGATCTGTGATGCTGGCCAATCAGGAGCTGTGTAGGGACAGACATCATCCCGCCTCCCTCTCTAATTTCCCAGCAGCACGAAGCAGGAAAGATGATGTCACAGTGTGCTTCCCCGTTGGATTTTAACCCTGCATATGACAGAGAAAGAGAAAATAATTGGATCAGCATGTATCAGCCAGTTCTGAGGACCACCTGGGCTCACGTGGTTCATTTCATAACCTACTGGTTCCGAAACGAAATGCCCATCCCTAGTGATCTGTTTTATTTCATAGAAGCTGAAAGAGCCACAGAATGCAAGGAGGAAACTTGAACAGAGAAAATCTTGACCAAGGGATGGCATTACCAAGAGGGAGAGATTTTTAGCAATTAAATACTTCATCCACCCATCCACAGCACACAAGGTTTCCGTGAAATGAAATCACTAGCTCATGAATTGGACAAACTGGGACAGAAGGAAGAATCTCTAAATATTGCCATCATCCCCCTGTTGGTAAAGTCACCTGTTGGTTAACATTTTCATAAGTTCCACTTCAAGTGGAAGTAATTGCTGTTTCCCATTCACAACATGATTTTGGCTTTTCATTCAACACACTGTTTCCAAAGGGCTGGCCAGAATTCTAATAAGTCCACAAGCAAAACACGAGTGAAATTGCACACCTCATGCCTTTCCTTCAGTAGCTGGTTTTGAAACACATGCTACCTGGTGAAGTACAATTTCTAAAGCCTGCACCCCTGACTTCCTTTCTTACCTCTGCATCTGGTCCCTCCGTCTGGTTCCTTATAGTGAAACCATTATTTTTCATAGAACAAAATATGCCTCTTTTTAATCCCCTGTCTTTTCTCTTCACACAGATCTGTGCACATTTGCATGCATTTTTAAAATTTCATGCATCCCTTGACACAAAGTTTGGCAGACATTTGGGATCTATGTGTATCCCTACTTGCACATTCAAAGTGTGCAAGATTTCTGAGAACATTTATAGCTGTCCATGAATGTGTAGGCTCTGGAAAGTCAACAGCATCAAAGCCTTTGGTCAGTCTGGAAAGTGTGAGCAGGGCAAAATAATGGCAAAACACAGATTCTCCTAGAGTCGATTACTTGCAGATCACTAAACTACCTGGAGGCATTATAAAGCTATCATGGATGACTAATGTTGACTCTGAGCCCCTGCTGCTATGCAGCTGTGCAGGATGGACAGCATTCCCCTTTGCCAATCATGAAAGGTGAGACAGAGAGAGAGAGACTCCAGCACATCCCCAAATCAATAACAGTGTTGTAGGATGAATCAGGTTGAGGCTGCATCCAAGAATGTTTCACCAAACAAGCCAGCACAAGCAAGGATGGCAAGGGTAAGGGACTTCCCCTGGCCTGGGCTGGAGAGGAGCCTAGTTGATCCACCTTGTCCTGTCCCTTAGCCTGTCCTCAGGTGGGAATAAATTCTTAATAAAATTGTGGCCCAAGTTTCAAACTCATTTGTGGTGTTCACCCCTCCATAGTCAACTGTGTTTGTACAGGAGGATGTAAAGGGTTAATGCTGTGGACCAATGAGGGAGTGTGGAGGCAGAGCCCACATGTTTAAAAGGCTCAGCCCGAGGGACCTGTGAGTTAGATAAGAGAAATGAGGTTTAGAAAACATTAAGATAAAGTTAAGATGTAATATGTGAGACAGATGAGAGAGGTATGAGAATAGTGAAATGACAGAATTTGAGTGTAATCTGCTTAGAGGAACGTTCAATTAAGGGCACACAAGAAAACCTTGAACTGAGACAGCTTGTTGAATTCAATAAACATTATTTCCTTTATTAATAGAGAAGGGCATGAAATGAATTTTTATTTGTTTTGTTATTCGTTATTCATTTCATTACGTAACAAAATGAATAACGAACCTAGGAGTAAAATCTAAATGAAATGAACTGGGAAAAATTGGTTTGTTACATTTTGTTTCATTAATGGCAGCGCACGAAGAAATGAGCTGTTTTTAAACCCTTTAAACGGATGTGAAACACTTCAAAAATATCGTTAAAAAGTTATTATGCCTGATTATAGATATTAGGTTGATGCCAGTGATGTAAAACATCTAAAATGTGTTTTTAAATAGATCTTTTTTTAAGGGGACAAAATGGCTGCCACATACTTTTGTTAATGGTGGCGAATCTGTGCAGAATGGCATTTTTAAGGTATTAAAACATCCTGAATATACTTAAAATACCTAGCAGGGAGGTGAGGAATGCTTAAAACATCCATTTATGTGTTTTCTCATATCACTTTTTACATTTTCTTTAATTTTTTTAAAATGCTTTCCGTCTGGTCTGGGGTGTTGGGATGCCCGCGCACAGTCAAATGCTTTAAATTGCACAAAGCGGGTAAAAATGAATAACAAATTAATGAACCAACAAAATGATTTTTTCAAAAAAAAATGTTAAAAATGAAATGAAACGAACCGAAACCTTAAATGAAACAAAATGAAACAAATTGCCATTTTTGTTAGTTTGTGCCCATCTCTGTTTATTAATGTTACAACTTGACTGGGGCTCGGTTATTTCAACTGGTAACCCTGAATGGTGGCAGCGAGGGTAAAAAAGAAGGTGTGTATAGGCTAATTGTCCATGAAGCAACTGGGGGCTCTGTATGGGTTCAGCACACAATTTCTTGTGTCTCCCCTCGCTATGTGCTTGTTAAGGAGACAAGAGCTTCTGACAGCCTATTGTGGCACTTCTTCCCCAATTCCCCACTGATTCAATTGGTCTACTCTACTGAACCAATGTGGGTGTACAGATGGCATCCAAGTCGTAAGGGGAGAGTTGAATCTCTCCAAGTTTCCCATTCTGTTTTATGTTTAAATGAAGAAATTAAAATAAATGAACAAATTATCTGTATTACGTTCCCTTAAATTAATCCATCTCACATTTGGCCTTCATCATCTCCTGCTGCCATCAATTTTTCCCAGCACTACTGTTTTCTCAAGCAAATTGTGCCTTCTCTAGCCACCTCAAAAGTTGAATTCCTAAATGAAAGAACCCTGAAGACATAATGCTCTTCTGGATTCACTCAAGTTGTGTAATCCTTAAGAAATCCTAAACAGAAGAGTGGTGACCCAAAATAACCCTAAACAGAAGAAATCCTAATTTTTTTCCCCTGCCCATGCCTACTGCCCACACCTACGGAGGTCCTAATAATAGGACTTTTCGGAGGTCACAAATATATATGTCAAAACAGATTGGACAACACATAACAAGCATCTATATCAGTGGTGGTGAACCTTCACCACTCAAGATATTTTGAACCACAACTGCCAGAATTACCAGCCTAGACTGCCAATGACAAAGGACTGTGGGAGTCATGGTCTAAAACATCTGGAGTGCCGAAGGTTTGCCACCACTGATCTATTTGAAAGCAAAGATCTCCTTAAATATGGAGCACAGAGGGTGGGGGAAATCAATTACAAGTTACAACTGTCACACAACTGGTCCTTCAAGACGTTATCTATGTCTCCTCCAGATCACATTGAACATCCCATTTTCCCCCTTACATTTTCCTTACATTTTTGTAATTTGCTTCATTCTTTTCTACCTTTCCACTTAGCAGCTGAGCCAGTACATGAAGAGTTAGGTGAGCTTCATTGTTCTGGCTCCATCAAACCTTAACTGGAATGCGATTAGATGATTGCTCCAGTAATTAAGCACTTTTCTAGCTGTCAGAGATGGGTAACAAGCTGGAACACCAGCAGAACAAATTAGCACTTCATGGTGTTTATCCTCCAGCATTCAAATGGCTGTGGTTCTTTTGCGTTGACAGCACCAGCTGGGTTGGGAATCATAAGCATTGGTCATACTGCAACTCTGTGCACAGCGAGATGAGCTCTGTAACCAATGAAATAATCACCCAGAAGAGCAGGAGGGGAGGGGAGGGAAGAAAAGCATTGCTGTGATGTGACAATCGTATCAGCTACAAAATATTATGGACTTTATTGGTTGTATGTCACTATTATGTGGCTAAGGTCATACAAGAGTGGGACAAGAGTGGAAACAGGTCATTGGCATCATTAATCCCAGTTGCCAAATGTTTACAAGACTATCCCTGTGCGAAGCATTGAGAAAACACCAGGGGCTCTATCACCAAGTAGATCAAGTGAAAACAGACTAGTTTTTATAAAGGACCAGAAATTACCCAGTTCAGACACATTACCTGGTCTGTAGAAGAGAAAAGTACTGTATTTTTAACATCCTTCTAAGGCAGCACTGAGGTGCATTTTCCCCAACTTCCCTGAACGATTAAGAAATAAATGACTATTATACGTTGAGCATCATATTATAGACAGTTTTCTGGAAGAAAGCTCAAATAAAATTATCTTGCCCTAAAACAGTCTTCAAACAGTCTTCTTCCTTCAGAGAAGCATTCCAAAGACAAGGTTATTATGATGTTTCATCCAAAGTGAAACTAAAGGCAGATTTCAAAATTCTACCTATTCAGGAACTTGACGGGAAGCCAGGATGTTTTTGATTAGTTGAATGGAATTTCTCAGGACAAGTCTGCACCTCCTTCCCTGGAACTGCAAGCTGTTACTGAGTCAGAAATATGTTGGCATGTTCTTCTCAGAAACATCTGGAAATCCATCTTCCAGGACTGAGAACTGTGCACATAATAAGACCATGTTGTTCATTCTTAAATTTCTAGGCAGATAAAGAATACTTAATAAATACAGTACGACCACCACTTCCATTAATTCACCAACCACGGATTCAGTTAGCCACAGTTGGTGATCAGTGGGGGTGGGGGTGGCAAGTAGGGGGGAAATTAAAAATAAAACTTACCGCCGCCAATTCCCCCCACCCTCCTCCTTGCCGCTGCCATCACAGGCCAGCCAGGCACCCTCTGGAGGCATGGTGTGGGGACTCACCCAGATGGCCAACTGGTCTTTGAAATTCCTGGTCGTGTCCCAGGTGGTGGAAGTTTTGATCTTCCCACTCAAACTTCCGCTTTGCTGTCCCGGACCTGAGCGGGAAATTGAAAGGCTGGTTGGCCTGGCAGGTTTTTAAAGTCCCCACTATACCCCTCTGGAGGGTGCCAGGCTGGCACGCAGTGGCGGTGGCGGTGGCGGTGGCAGCAGCAAGGAGGGAATTATTATTATTTCCTTCCTTGCCATAGTCGAGCCCAGCAGCAAGGAGAAAAGGGAAAAAATCTTTCTTCCTTTCTTGACATTTGGGGGAGTGCTTTCACTCTGACACCCCACCATCCCTATTACCACCATCAACCCGGATAAGAGTGTTTGCTCTTATATGCAGAGTTCACTATCCGCAGGGGGACCCGGAACTGATTCCCCATGGATATGATGGTCCTACTGTACTCAATTTCTGTCCTTTTTGTTGTCTCAACTGAACAAGAAGTGGAGGAGGAAGCAGGACCAGGTAGGGAGTTAACAAATGAAATGGGAAGGGGGAAGGGGAACATCAATTTTGGCAAAGCAAGACAAAGGTTTGATTGGGGCAGGGGGGGAATTCAGTACTTCATTCCCCTGTCACAAGTTTGTGGCCATCTCTATTATCAGTGGAACAGATGTTCACCTGGGTTATTTTCCCTTCTGCAGAGGTAGCTAGACAAAAAGCACATCTCGGTTTTGCCAAAAGGGGGAAAAGAAAAAATACCTGAAAAGGTCAGGAAAATATAATGCACTGGAAGGAAAAACCCTTACAAAAGCAGTAGATTGATTAGGTCAGGTTGTTCCTGAGACTTTGGTCAATGGAACGGAGCAATTACACAGCAGGCTGTTGAATGAAACACCACGAGAAGTGCTATCTGTATCTCAGCAGGGCGTACAGCTGCTGGGTCGCCTCCTCCATTTTGGATTCTTGGTTTTTTTTCATCTGTATGTGAAATCGATGTGAACGGTTGGAATTCCAAGCAAGGTGTGGATACCCCCACTTTTTTAAATTGATCTGACCACTAGAGGATGCAAGGATTTCTTAAAATGATCTCTTCTTAAATCATTGAAAATCTATTTCTAGGGAGGTAACCTGAGAGGATCTGAGGCTATTCACAGGTGCTGTATATTTAAACCACAGTAGATAAACAAGGAGCAAGATCCATGAAATTCAGGCACATTATAAAAGAAATCAAAAGGAAATAAATGAATGTCTAACAATGCCATGATGAAATGAAAAGTGTGGAATCATGGATTTGGGAGGGGCAGCGAGGCCATGGAGTCCAATGCCCTGCTCAAGGCAGGAATTTAAATCAAAATAGATCTGATGTAGGGTTGTCCAATTTTTCTTGAATGCCTTTAGCTTTGGAATGCTCCTCACCTCCCAAGGTTATGGGTTCCAAGTAGAGTGGTACCTCAGCTTACAAATTTAATCCATTCCGAATGCATGCGCTTAAGTCAAACTACTCTTAAGTTGGGGTACCTATCTTAAAAAATGAAAAAAATAAGTTTAAAAAATAAAAAATGGAAAAAAATATTTGTAAGTCAAGCAGACCATATCTAAAATTTGTAAGGCCACAGTTAAAATGCCAACAGTTTTCTGCTCTTAAGTCGAGCTGCTCTTAAGTCGGGGTACCACTGTACAGTGCAAAACAATCTGGGTTGAAGTATCAAATGAAATTACAGTTATGCAAAGCTAGCCATTCTGGCTTAAGAATTTAAACCAATGGTTCATAGTGGGCAGAGCTTCTCTATTTAGAATAGCTTTAGATTAAAAAGAAAAACAGATTGTGTTATTGATCGCCAATGTTTTACGAGGACATGGCACTTGAAGAAGAAAGTTAGCTACATTTAGCCTTTGAGAAAACACTACAATTGCCCCAAACCTTTCAGCAGTCCTCTAATTAAAATTCCAAAATGAAGCAGTTGTATTCAAAAATAGTGATCGCAGGCATATTTTGGCACCAAAATGGCTGCGGAGCTTCCTCAAGCTCTTCCCTGTAAGCCCCTGAAATTTGGAGAAGCTTGGTTTTCAGGGGACCATTATTAAGCTCCAAAGGGGGTCTCTACAGCTAATTGTTAGAGTGTGTATGGCATGCGCCAGCAATATAGGAGTTAATTAGGGTTAAACTGCTTAAATTAAATCCTATATTTCTGGTGGCACTGTACACATTCTGGCAAATAGCTATGGGCAACCCCTTTGGAGTTTAATAACTCAGCCCCCAAGCCCCAAACCTCTCTAAATTTTGGAGGGCTTAGAGGGAAGAGTCGAATGAAGCTCCTCTGCCATTTTGGTGCTGATACGTGGCTTAGAGATGGGCACGACTTAGCGGTATTCCCGTTTCCGTTTCCGTTACTCAGTTCCGTTACTCTACGGAAACGGTAACGGGAATTACTCCCCCAGACTTCGAGCTCGAACCGACGAACGAACAATTTTGGTCTGATTTGTCGTGCTCGTTACTTGCATCGCGAGATCGCGCGATGCCACACGCGGCACAGAAAAAAGTTTTTAAAAGTTAAAAAAACCCGGTTCCCGGCCGAAAAGCAGGCGGGAAAATGCCTGCCGTGCCTCAGGGCACCTACCAGAGGGGTTGTTTCTGGAGGTCCCCGGCCTCGCCCCTCATCCCCCGTCCTCGGCTGCTCTGGTGGGACTCGCCGCAGGCTCGCAGCCAGCAAAAAGCCCAGTCTCACCGGCCGCCGGCCGCCGCAATTAAAGCGCAAGCAAGCGGCACGGACGGCACAGGAAAAAACTTTTAAACTCTCCCCCCACCCATTCCCGGGCCAAAAAAGCAGGCGGAAAAATGCCTGCTTGACTAAGGGCGCAGGGCACCTACCGGAGGGGTGGTTTCTGGAGGGGGGGTCCCGCCTCCCCCCCGTCCTGGGCAGCCGGACTCGCGAGTCGCCATCGCCATGCCATGCCATGCGGTGCGGGCGGGGGATGCGGTGCGGGCGGGGGATCCAAAATGGGGCGGCGAACGCAATATTGTTTTTGAAATCGTGGTCCAAAAACACACAAGCACAACAGAAACACGCGAAAATTTATAAACTGCCAGATTTTTCACAGTAGCAGTGGGTTTTTTCTTGCAACAAAATGTCTCTCCTCTCCTCCTCTGTCCTCCATTGATTTTATTTTATTTTATTTTATTTACACCTGCGCAGTGCGCAATGATGGGCTGGCCAAGTGGCCAGCCATGTGGGAGTGGACAACCATGCAAATTTCTGGAGCCATCCCACCAGTCGCATGGCCACCTGGCCATGGAGACTTCTGGGATGTGCAAAAAAGCCCCCTAAAACCTGCCCTAGCCCTAGCCCTAACCCTTGACTCCATACCCATACGTCACAGACTGTCTTCTTAGTGGGTCAGAGAGGCACCCAGAGGTGCAACCCACTAGCCCACCGTAACCTTACCCGTCACTAGCCTAACCCTAGCTCTTGCACTAAGCCACCTTAAAGCCAGATCTACTTGCCTGCATTGCACTACACGCAGCAAGTACAATTCCCTTCTGTGTGAGACATGGTGGTGCCAGAGCCTTGTGAAGGGCGGGTATGACCCTATCACTCTCACACTGGTCTCACTGTCTGCACATTATGTTATGCAATATCCATATGGCTATTGCATAGCATTTTGCAGCAGCAGCAGGTGAGGAAGGGAGACCCCCATGTAGAGGGGTGTCTCTTGGAGCCTGCTTCCCCTTCCTAGTGGCAGGAGGCACCCACGGGTGCCTCCAGGAGCCCACTTTCCCTTTATAGCGGGCCAGAGGAGGCACCCACCCCACAGAGGTGCCTCCAGGAGCCCGCTACCCCCCCAAAAAAACCCAGTACTAACGACAACGAAAAAACGAAAAAACGAACCGACTAATTTTTGCGAATTTTCGCGAAAACCGGAAACGACCCGAAATGGATCTGGCCCGACTAACGACAACTCGAAAAAAATTTTTTTCAAGTCGTGCCCATCTCTAACGTGGCTTCAAAACCTATTTTTGAATACATTAAAAAACAGTGTGTACTCAAATATAGGGTTCGCAGCCATGTATCAGCATGGAAATCACAGTGTAGCTTCATTGGACTCTTCCCTGTAAGCCCCCGAGTTTTGGAGAGGTTTGGGGGATCAGGGGTCTTTTGTTATGTAACAAAGTAATGATGAAACAGTGTTT
The DNA here is from genome assembly GCA_037367245.1 of Phrynocephalus guinanensis. NCBI lineage: Eukaryota > Metazoa > Chordata > Lepidosauria > Squamata > Agamidae > Phrynocephalus > Phrynocephalus guinanensis. The sequence goes on from CM074733.1 coordinate 38,326,028, forward strand.
TATTTTTCCTTTTGTGCCCATCTTTAGTTACATGTGCTTTTAGAGTGACAAAGTAACTGTGCATGTCTTTGGTCATTTTCCTGATTTCAGCTAACTGCAAAGCCCTCCTTGGCATAAACTACAGAAAACAAGAAATGAAGCTAACTTGTGAAATACTTGCAACAAACCCTTATGCCGTCTCCTTATACGAAAAGGAGAAGTGTTAGAATATACTTGGATATGCTCTATATCTCTTGTTATAGGATGGGTTCTATGCTAATTATGTGTGTGTGTTTCACTTTATAAAGGGTGACACAGCTTGGTGCAAGTGCCACCAGTTCGTGGACTCTGAAGGACCCTGTCTGGTGACCCTTTTTATACTTTCTAGTATGAAATCATATTTTATATAAGATGTATAAAAACCCTCTCTCTGAAGTGAGCTATAATTTGTGTGCCTTATGCAAGTGAGCATATTTGCTAACGAAGAAAAATTTATCCACAGAAAGATATCATAATCAGCAAATCACTGCTGATTAAAGGCAAATCACCATTGGTTAAAGGTGTCTTCAAGACTTAGGCGAGTCATACACAAGGGATTGAAGTCACGTGTACCCCCAAATCATCATCAGAGGAAGCCTTTAATCAGCAGCTATTTGCCTCACTGCCGATACTATCATCCTCACTGCACACATGGAAATACACAGGGGGATTTATAAGATTAGAAAAGCTGAGCTGCAAGGCACCCTATAGATCCCTGAGTCTACCCCCTGTCAAGGAAGCGCCATGGGGAATCAAACTCTCAGCCTCTAGCACCACAGTAAGATTCCTAAACCACTGAGCTATCCAATCTTTAAGTAATCCATTTTGGCATTCTATTGTGTTTCACCCTGTTAACCTGCTAGACTGAGGTACAATTTATAATTTGAATAATAATATAAAAAGTGTCACCAAGTCAATTCTGACTTATGTCAACTAGTTTCATGGTTTTCCAGGTTGAAAGTACTTACTCAGAATGTCTGTGAGGATTCTCAGTCATCCAGGTGAGTAGAGATGGGCACGACTAGGGAAAATGACGTTTTCGAGTTGTCGTGTGTCGGAGGCAGTCCGTTTCGGCTCGTTTCCGTTTTTCGTGAAATTTCGCAAAAATTAGTCGGTTCGTTTTTCCGTTTTTTCGTTGTCGTTAGTACTGGTTTGGGGGGGGTAGCGGGCTCCTGCAGGAGTCAGCCAGAGCCACAAGTGACGGACTAGCAGACTCTTTGCACCCGCTGTGTCTCACGTACTTGCATGTAGTGCAATGCAAGTAGATCTGGCTTAGGGTTAAGACGGGTTAGCACAAGGGCTAGGGTTAGGCTAGTTACGGGTGAGGTTAGGGTGAGTATTGGGGTGCACCTCTGGGTGCCTCTCTGACCCACTTAGAAGGACAGTGTACTGGCGTATGGGTTAGGCTTAGGCTTAGGGTTCGGGTTTGGGCTACGATTAGTGGTGGGCTGTTTATGCCCGATTGGCACATCCCAGAAGTCTCTGTGGTCAACCTGGCCAAGTGGCCATGCGATTGGTGGAAAATTTGCATGGTCCACTCCCATCATTGCGAATGTGCAGGTGTAAAAAAATAAAATAAAATAATATAATATAATATAATAAAATAAAATAAAATCAACGGAGACTTTTTTTTGCAAGAAAAACCCACTGCTGCTACTGTAAAAATTCAAGCATTTAAAATAGCTAATTTTCGCATGTTTCTGTGGTGCTTTGGTGGGGTTTTGGGCAACGATTTCAAAAAAAATATTGTGGTCGCCATTTTGGATCCCCCGCACTGCATGGCAAATGGATGTGCCCTCCCAGCCTGGTACCAGCAGCGCAGCAGTAGCAATAGCCAAGGAGAGGGGGGCGGGGAACCCCCCCCCCCAAATAAAACACCCTTCTGGCCTGGTAGGTGCCCTCAGACAGTTTTCGCCTACTTTTAGGGCCGGGAATCGGGTTTTTTTTTAACTTTTAAAAACTTTTTTCTGTGCCGCTTGGCATTGCGCGATTGCCGCGATGCAAGTAACGAGCACGACAAATCAGACCAAATTGTTTGTTCGTCGGTTCGAGCTCGAATTCTGGCAGAGTAATTCCCGTTACCGTTTCCGTAGAGTAACGGATACGAGTAACGGAAACGGAAACGGGAATACCGCTAAGTCGTGCCCATCTCTACAGGTGAGTTTATCTGGGAGTTGAGTCATGGCAACCGGACTTCTTTTCCTTGAGAGATAGAAACGTTTCGCTGCTCATCCAAGCAGCTTCATCAGTCTGACTGTGTGGAATCAGGCCCCAATCTCTTACTCTGCAGCCAGATGCTTAAGCAACTGACCTAACTCTAATAAGAAAGTACAATCTAGTGTCTGCACATTATATCACACATGTGTTACAGAACGCTGTGCTGACTCATTTGTTACTGCAAACAAAGCCATTGGGTTTTGTCTCTTACAAGAGGCATTCTTGAGGTACAGAGCTGTGCAAGTCTACCATGGCAGCTTAGATTAAGTAAGAGATGTCAAGATTTTTGTGACTTTGCCCTTGGAATGCTCCAGAAAAAAAACACTTATCCAAGGAAGAATAGTATTTGGCTGTGCTTTGGGTGAAGTACATCAGTTTGACCTTTTGCAGAAACCAGCTGTCTGCGTCTTGTCCTTTACAAAGAGGCTTGTGCCCAGTTTCAAGGATTGAGAGTGTCATGAACTGACAATGCCTTGTCTCAGGAACGGGAGAGAGGGGGAGATAGTACCTCAGATAATAAGGTTTACCAAGGGTGAATGCAAATAGAAAAGGTTTTAAACTCTGAACAGAGAGAGGGGGCTGATAAAACAATTAAAGCTAACTAAATCCTCTTGAACCAGATGGTATCCGTATTTTATCCAAGTCTGCTTTTCCTCAGAGGATATTCAGAGAGAGAGAGAGAGAGAGAGAGAGGGAGAGGGAGAGAGAGAGAGAGAGAGATGTATTACGCCAGAGCAGAAGCAAAAATGCAAAAACAAAAACAAAATGTTTTGGTACCTTTAAGATCAAAGAGATGATTGTTCAGTGTGATGTTTTATGGATTGCAATCTGGACTTTATATAGAGAGTCCTATATCTGTGACAGAGATTCATGTACAGTGTTCATGATGTGGGAATGGGAAGGGTAGGACCAACTGGAATGACAACTGCATGCTGACAACTGATAATGAACTTCCAGGGTGACAGTGGCATTATTGACGCAGATAATAGACATTCAAGGTGTTCATAACATGAACCTCCAGGCAAACCTAGCAATACGAAGATGAAAAAGGCACAACTTATCAGGACTTGAGTTTTAGGCATTGAGTATGAATGAGCACCTGGTGATAGAAGTAGAGAAAGCCCAGCTTATTAAAGTGAGTGTGCTGTTCTTTTTAAAAAAAAGCCCTGATTTTGATTTTAACATTAATATGCACCATGGAATTTATGATTGTGATCTACCTCAGCAGCCGGCCATTCACATAACTCATTGTAATCTCTTCGACTGACCAAGTACCACTGACCAAGTACCACGGGAGGTGGAAAAGTTCAGATGCTTGTTTTATTCAAACACATTAGCTGGTAAGTCACATTACAGTAGGCCCTTTTAATTGTTTGGGATTTGGTGATTCTACTAATTCAAATGGAGCCACTCTCGTTGCTGCTAAGTCGCAACTAGAGTGGGTCCATTTGAAGAATCGAAACGTATGGAGGAGTTGACTCACCAAATCTCCACTAAACTGAGTGAGTTGACTCTAGTGTGACCTTAAGCAATAGGTTTTCAGCCCATGTTCCCCACCCCCTCTATTTGATGTCATTATTATGTTCATTTATTCGCCTGAGCATAAATTGTCTTTTTTGCCCTTTATAGAATGCAGAGGGGCAGTGCTGGCAGAGACTGGCATATGTAAACATTGAAATAATATTTTACTTCCAGATATTTCTCTGGACTACTTTATTTGCTTCTGATTTTTGACACTTTGTCTTGGGGTTTTATATATATCACCAATGCCAACCAACCAGAAACATGGTTATTTGTTTTTCCCTACCAATTAGGTTCTGTTTTTCTCATTTATAACACATTGTCTTTTTGGTGATCTTGATAAAATTCTTCTCCCCCCCTTGATATTTCAACTTTCTTTTTTTTTCTCATCCCATTCTTTGGGTGAAAGGTCCTGACCTCTAGACCATAACAATACATTGGCCCTGTAAACAATTACCTTTGAACTGAAATTTATGAACTGATTCTTATGATGCTGTAAAACCAATTAAGTACCAATGGGAAAAAATCTATTAGACTGAGGCATCAAGCTTCCATTCGTTCCTCCTACACTGCAATATTAAGGGGTCTCATTGGTGGAGGGGAGCAGTGTTGTTTTTGTATTTTGTGTATTTTGTATTGGAAAAACACTAAAAGGATTTTTTTTTTAAAAAAAATGCATTGCAGTGCTGGAGCGAATCTGCAGGCTTCTAGCTCAGAGTAACACTCAAGGAATTTCAAAAGATCTTACACTATTTAGAACTAATTCAACTTGACATATCTGCGGATCAAGCTTTTTTGAGTTTGAAGCAAGGATGTTTTCTCCAAGATCCCGGCAATTTGTCAATGCTAAACTACTACATGACAACTGGTTATAGTTCTCTGAGGTCTCCCTGAAGTTGTTTCCCTGTGGTAACAAATGTTACAACAGAAATGTCATATGCGATGGGCTGTTAAAAGCTTGATTGAGGCCAATAATGGATAGACTGCTCCCCAGTTTCATTGAGTTACCAAGTTATTCCCTGGGCTGTAGAGAAAAGCATCCTTTCTTAACAGCACTGGAGAGGTGAACCTTTATTAAGGTCTTCTGGGGGATCTTCCTTTGTACTCTGCCATTGTAAGCAGTATCTTTCATTTAGAGGTCAATTGAGGACCTTTCTTTTACAGGTGAACTAAAGAGAGGGGATTTTTGGCACCATGGAGGCTTAACTGTGACCAGCTCTGTCTTGATTTTAGTGTCAAGGCAAAAGGTGCCAGGATCATCAACCTCACTGATAAAGTTGCCTCTGGCAAGGCAGTAGTGCTGGGGAGATATGAGCTGGTCCCCTACTACTGTGACTGCCTTTGGGCCTTTTTACACGACCCCTAACATCCACTGGCCACTTAAATTCGGACCAGAGATCTTAGGGGTTCGTCGCTCTTCCTGTGTCCCCACCCCCTCCACACTTCCTGGCTGCTGGCTGTGTGAGGGGAGGGAGAAAAAGAGAAAGAAAAGCATGCCGCTCAACTCGTTCTGCCTCTCGTCTCTGTAAAAGTAGCTCTTAAAGGGGCAGGAGCCAAAAAACAACAAACAGAAGCAAGGAGAGCCCCGCACTCACTATCGTTACACCGGATCAAATAATTTTCACCTCCAAAGAGCAGGTGCCTGAAAGCTGCACTGGGACGCGCCAAAGTGGGCAGGGTCGCACTTAATTTCCTGTTAACTCCGGAGCTGGTGGGTAAACATTTTTAAGCTCCAGAGCTGGGAGCCATTTGCCCCGGAGTTTAGGGGTCGTGTATAAACGCCCTTAGTCTCAGATTCATGGTCTGTCCACCATACCATGCACATGAAACTATCTGTTTCCCTCCACCAACCGCTTCTAGCCTTCTCCCATGAGAATGCCCCGATACAAGAAAAACAAAGTGTCGTGTATGGTAGGGCTTACTGAAGAATATGGCGGTCTCTCTGGAAAAGTGCTGACTTGCTCTAAATGCTTGGTCTGATAGGGGTCCCCAGAGCCTAGCCAGGATGAAAAAGGGTAATCTCTGAGCTTGCCTGGTTTGGAGCTTAGTTTGATGGGAATGAGCTGCAGCCATTTTCTGTAGTAACTAGGCAAGCTTGGGTTGCCTTTGTTTTGGTCTTGGTAGTCAGATAGAGTGAATTTGGTGTTCTGACTTTGTTGTAGTGCGTGTTTTATTTTTTCTTAATTGCTTTAATTATTAATAGTGCATGTGATTATATTTATTTCACCTCTGAAATCTGCTGACGTGGGGTGGGAGATAGATAGATAGATAGATAGATAGATAGATAGATAGATAGATAGATAGATAGATAGATAGAGGAAGGAAGGAAGGAAGGAAGGAAGGAAGGAAGGAAGGAAGGAAGGAAGGAAGGAAGGATAGATAGATAGATAGATAGATAGATAGATAGATAGATAGATAGATAGATAGATAGATAGATAGATAGATAGATAGATAGATATTGTTGGGTATTTCAAAAATAGACAATACAACTTTGATCCTTACATGGACAAATGCATTTGTGCTTGAAAGCTCAGTGATGTTCTTTGCTCAGTGCTTGATGTGCTGGCAGCCATTTGTTCCTTCAGTTGTTTTGATGCATAAGGAAATGTCCTTACTTGTGTCAGCAGCCTGTTAGCTTGTGACTTGTGAGCTGTTAACCAACAATCCCTTGGGAAGGGTGCATATGAATAAATGAATGACTCAACTCAATGTTTTGTCCATTCTTCCTTGCATGCACAATCATGGAAGGGATATTAGAAGTAGAAATGTAAATCATTCTCTGGCTCGGTTTCATGTATGCCCTCAAGGAAGCACAAAACCATTTTCCTCATCTGCAAGGCAGCTGGGAATTTTATATGCCAGTACTGCAAGAGTTCTCACAATTACGAGAATAATTTTTGCACAAACTGCAGAATTTTCACAGAATGACGAGCCATACCTTTTTGGATGGACTTTTAAAGATTCAATCAAGCACACCTTCTTTGGCGTTGTTGGTGGCATGTGTACATTGTTTGCCGGGGGCAGGGGGAAGAAACACTCTTGTGTGTCAATTTCACTTTGCAGTTTAATTATGTAGGCTACACATTGCCCTACCCCCCAGCAAGCTGGGTACTCATATTCCGATCCTTGGAAGGAAGGAAGGAAGGAAGGAAGGAAGGAAGGAAGGAAGGAAGGCTGAGTGAACCTTTGAGCTGGCTACCTGGAATGAGGGTTCTGATTAGAATTCTCAGTTAGAATTAGCAGTTCAACAACTGTGCCATGAGGCTCCTTGTATAAAGAAGAAGGTTGTTGATTAGCACTGTCTATGCAAATTCCTTCCTTTTATATGAAATGCCCTACAGTCATTTGCGTAGCATAGGATGATGAAGAATCAATCCACTTGTTAAGGAAGATAAAAGGTTCATCAATGACCATTTGGACTGACCATGAGTCTAGGGCATGGATCTCTTTGGCAACTGTGCCATGAGGCCCCTCCTCCTTGTATAAAGCTAAAGAAGGTTGCTTGTGTTTCCTTATGGGAATCAGAACAGTGCCAGCTCGTCAGACAGTAATGCATAAGTACACGTTGTATTGAGGGTGAGATGCTTTGAAAAACCCAGTCAAATCAACAGAGAAGAACAGATTGCAGGAGCTTTACATGGGATAGTAAGGATGGGAATTCATGACTCGTAGGTCAAGTCCAACTTAAGTTGCACTGGTATTAACTGCACAAGATAAAATTTTGGTGGGGCCTTTCTTGTAACTCAGACCAATGAGTCACCATTTGGGGACATGACCATGATGACCAATGCTGCCACTTTCTAGCCAGGCAAGATGGATGTCCTCACCACCAAGCTTTGGCAACCTGACTTTACTCAATCCAGACTTGGGCCTGAAGACTCAGGAGGCCTCAAGACTTGGGTTTCTCGTGTTCCAAGACTTGACATCGGGAGCTTGAAAAAACAATCAGCTAAGTTCCGTTTCTTTTTCGCAGTCAGCATTTTTTCGCGTTGTGTGTGTTAGCGGGCTCCTCAATGGGCAGGAGTCAGCCAGAACAGTGACGGACCAGACTCTTTCTGTGTCACACGTACTTGTGATGCATGCAAGTACATCTGGCTTAGGGTTATTGACGGGTTAGCGACGGCTAGGGTTAGGCTGCTTTGTTAAAAATCCCTCTCTGAACTTAGAAGGACAGTGTAGTATGGGTTAGAACGGGATTGGGCTACAGGAGCTTTATGCCCATTGGGAAGTCTCTGTGGTCAACCTGGCCAAGTGGCCATGCGATTGGTGGGAAAATTTGCATGTCTACTCCCATGGTAGGCCCATCATTGCAAATGTGCAGGTGTCAACGGAGACTTTTTTTTGCAAGCACTGGTGACTTAAAAATTCTGCATTTAAAACAGCTAATTTTCGCATGTTTCTGGGTGCTTTGGTGGGGTTTGGGGCAACTTCAAAAAAAAGGATTTCGACATTTTGGATCCCCCCCCACCGCATGGCAAATGGATGCGCCCTCCCACTGGTACAGTCAGCAAAACCTGGCCATGCATTGTCGAATGGCTCCAAAACTTTGCATGGTCCCTCCCATGGGCGAGCCCATCCGAATGCGCAGGTGTAAAAAAATAAAATAAAATAAAATAAAATAAAATCAACGGAGACTTTTTTGCAAGAAAAACCCACTGCTGCTACTGTAAAAATTCAAGCATTTAAAATACCTAATTTTCGCATGTTTCTGTGGTGCTTTGGTGGGGTTTTGGGCACAATTTCAATATTGCGGTCGCCATTTTGGATCCCCCCCCACCGCATGATATGCGGCCAGCCTGGTACAGTCCAAAACCTGGCCATGTTGGTGGATGGCTCCAAAACTTTGCATGGGGATGGGCGAGCCCATCATTGCGAATGCGCAGGTGTAAAAAAATAAAATAAAATAAAATAAAATAAAATAAAACAACACTTTTTTTGCAAGAAAAACCCACTGCTGCTACTGTAAAAAATCAAGCATTTAAAATAGCTAATTTTCGCATGTTTCTGTGGTGCTTTGGTGGGGGTTTTGGGCAACGATTTCAAAAAAAAATATTGCGGTCGCCATTTTGGATCCCCCGCACTGCATGGCAAATGGATGCGCCCTCCCAGCCTGGTACCAGCAGCGCAGCAGTAGCAATAGCCAAGGAGAGGGGGGCGGGGAACCCCCTCCCCAAATAAAACACCCTTCTGGCGTGGTAGGTGCCCTCAGACAGTTTTCGCCTACTTTTAGGGCCGGGAATCAAACTTTTAAAAACTTTTTTTCTGTGCCGCTTGGCATTGCGCGATGCAAGTAACGAGCACGACAAATCAGACCAAATTGTTCGTTCGTCGGTTCGAGCTCGAAGTCTGGGGCAGTGATTCCCGTTACTGTTTCCGTAGAGTAACGGAAATGAGTAACGGAAACGGAAACGGGAATACCGCTAAGTCGTGCCCATCTCTACTTGACAATATCCCTGCTGAATGTGATGGGATGAACCAATTGTGGAGTGATCAGGCAAGCTGCTGTGTTTCCCATACATATATGGAAGAAAGCCAGCTACACACAAATATGCATACACAGAGACAAACACACACACAAAGACACAAATACAGAGATCCCAGCATCAACCTCCCTCCCTTAACTTTGCATGTCCCCACCCATTTTCAAGCTTGAACTGGGTTGTTGATTATGGTCAAACTGTTCCCAATAAGCAGTTTGAACAAGTGCGTTTTTGCACTATTCCTTTCTGAATCATAGAACCATAGAGTTGGAAGATGCCTCAAGGGCTATCCAATCCAACCCCCTGCCATGCAGGAACCCCCATCAAAGTACTCCTGTAGAGTTCTGTAGAGCTCTTAAGAGACTGGAAGCTGTTCTAAACATCCCAGTATTTCAGAGGGAAAAACAGAGTTATCTGTGAGTATTTTGAACCTCATGGAGGATGCCAGTCAAAAATCCCATCTCCCAAAAAAGTTTTGACACCACTGAAATCCTTATCTATTGTGCAACACAAGGATCTATCACAAACCCATACTGAATCAAGGTCTCAAATATCTTTGCACACATTAATGAATAAATACATATGCATTAAGAATACACTTGATTTGCATTTTAACATACAATAAACACTTTCAATTGAAGACATGCTGCATCATGGGTATTGCACCAGAACTTATGGATAGCTCAATCCTAACCGTATTTTTTCACAAATAAATCCTTCCGATTTTAGTGGGTATAAAATAAGTTGAGGAGTCAGAGTAAAACCAGGGCAAGGTTGATGAAGTCAGTTGACTTGGTTGAGCTCCACAAGCTGGCTGAGGCAAGAAGTAAGTCAATGTTTTGATTAGAAGGCTTTGAGGTTTAGCTAGGTCAAACTTTGCCCAAGTGTCCTGTTTCTGCCCCAGCAATAGTTGACACCTTTCTTTCTGAGCAGGGCACTTGGTTGCCCTAGCTAAGCCTCAAATCCTTTTGATTTGGGTCTTTCTCCCATGTACTGCACATTCAGTCATTTGTAAAGTATTTTTAAGGTAAGTGGAACTCCCAGAGAGGGAATTTTGGTATTTATAGTCCCAAAAGTGCAGAAAATCCATCCCTAGTAATTTCAGCATCCGTATAATTACAGTTGCACTAATGGGGCATTAGAGAAAACTAAATAAATAAATAAATAAATAAATAAATAAATAAATAAATAAATGGTATCAGCCATAATTCATTATGTTAATTCTTTAAACCTGTATTTCATTTGAAAAAAAAACTATACACTGAGTCACTGTGACCTTGCACTTTTTTACACACTCTACTGCCAAGAAAACTCCATGGACATGGGGTCACAAAGAGTCGGTCACGACTGTAACGACACAACACACACACACACATACATATAGAACATTCTGTCTAATACATATACCTGTATTTCACTAACGAATACCAGTTTTAGCTTCAGTACAGGGATTTAACCACTGTGCAACAAGGCTCTTAATAATCCTTAATTAAGATTTCCAAGTTCAAGAGACATATAACCAGAGGAATGTGACACAGAAAAGCAAGACTATGGAGAGACCTGTGATTTCCTTGGATCTATGGATTCTGTGGCACAAAAGATTCTTGCCATTTCCCGGAGTAGGAAGAGGAGTTTGGGGGACACGGGTGAGAGGCTCAGAGGCCACAGTTTATGGACCTGGCAAGATGTCTCAGGAGGTGCACAGTTTGCCTGGTGTAAAGATCCAGGATATGACAGAGAGGGCAAGACTCATCTGACCCTCTGATCATCATCCATCTTATCTACATGGAAACACATGTCTTCTGTACTCACCAGTATATGTATTGCAAATGGTACTGTGAGGTTCTGGGAAAGAAGATAAATTGGATTCAGATGATTTTTTTTCATCACTCCTTCCCACTGAAGATCATGGCTGAAGAACAGAGAGAAGAATACTAGAAATGAATACCTTGTAGCCTCTTGGGGGAGGTTTGACTTCTTGACCACAGTCGGCACTGACATGAACAAGAACCCTGGGGAAAGAATGTGTTGAGGGTCAGAAGGAACATTTTTACTAGAGGTCATGCAAGCCTGCTCAAGGGGACTTTAAACTGAATTCTCTCAAGAGGGAAACCATTATTTGGATAGGGACACAGCAAATATTGGAGCTAAGGCTGTTGGTGATGCAGAAAATGGTAGAAGGAAACTCATCAAAGGACAAGGAACAGCAATAAAGAAATAGCCAAAAGGAATGACTCTAAGTTCATACTGTATATCCCCACAATAATGCACAGAGCATGGGAAACAAACAAGATGAGCTTGAACTCTTGATACAGCAAGACAAATATGAAATAATTGATATTATGGAAAGCTGGTGGGATGAGATTCATGACTAGAACTCAGTGACTGCTTGGTATATCTTATTTGTAAAGAAGATACTGAACAGGAAAGGCAAAGGAGTAGCATTGTAAGTAAAGGATATATAAAACTGTGAGAAAACCCATGAGCTGGAGCAGGAAATGCTATCTGAGAACATTTGAATAGAAATCAGAGAAGAGGGGTCCAATAGTGACATCATTGTGAAGGGTTGCTAAAGATTTCCTAGACAGACAGAAGATTTGGATGGTGCCTTCCTTGATCAAGTACGAAGTACTCAAAGAAGAGAGATGTAGCAATAATGTAAGACGTCAGCAATTCTAATGGCTGTTGAAAAACCAACTCAGCAAAAATTTGCAAAGTCTAACAAATTGCTCACTTGCATTGCTAACCACTTCATTTCCCAGAAGATAGAGGAAGCAAGAAGAAGCTGGTCCTTACCAACAGAAAAAAACTTGTCAGTAAGGTGGAAGTAGTGGAAACTGTAGATGCGATCAACCAAGGCATTTGTGGATAAGAAAGTAAAAAGCTGGAAGTAATATGATGTGCACTCCTGAACTTTAAGAAAGCTAACTTCAGTAAAGAGAAAGCAATAATGTGAGATCCAATGGGACTTGGCAATCTTAAGCATGATAGGAGAAAAGGCTTGCTGGATTTCAAGCAGACTTCTTGAGAAGATTACATCCTTAGGTCAGGGTACATGCAATTTTGTGGAAAATATATGTTGACATTGCCATGATGGGGCAAATGAGTTCATTCTGGAGTTCCATTGATAAATCCTGCCACAATTCAATTGGCCTAAAACGTAATGGTTGCAGAGAAAACTGACAAATACTAACTTTTAAGGAAATGAACATTTATGAATGAAACACAGAAACAATTTATTGAATTGGATGCAATATTGTTTACGTTTTAGGTAGTACAATTGCAAAGTATATGGCAGGATATAAATATATTGTTATTTACAGATCATGTTCACAGAGAACTCCTCAACAAGTACAGAGCAGACTGCAGTGGTTTCAGGGTAGTTTTCAATAGCTACAATAGAAGTTCAAGTCCCCACCTGAGCTTGCTCCATCTGATCTAACCTAGGAAATGCAGGGTCTCTTTGCATCTGTCTGGATGCTTGGCTGGAGAACTCCAGCTGACTGCAATACAGTAACCCCCCCACCTATCGTGGGGTTTAGGGACCCACCCGACCCGCAATGCCTGAAAATCCATGCTATGCAGAAGCGGGCCAGGGGGCTGGGGGGCAGGGGGCAATCCGATCCCCCTGCCGCCACCAGCACGCGCCAGTCTAAGAAGTCTTGGGGCGGAGTGCGGTGGCGGCAGGGGGATCTGACCTCCCGCCACCACCCGCCCCGCCGCCCCGAGACTTCTCGTCCGGGGCCATCTCCATTGAAATACATTGCCAATGCATTTCAATGGAGAAAATTTTCCCCATTGGAAAACATTGGCTCAATGCATTCCAATGGGGAAAATTTCCAATGCATTTCAATGGAGATTGCGGGGCAGCGTGATCGCCCCCCCCGCCGCTGCCCCCAGTGGCACCGAGGCTTCTCGGAGGAGTGGGGGCGGCGTGGGTCCATGCGATCGCCCCCCGGTGCCCCTCCAGCAGCCCCGAGGGTTCTCATAGGGGTGTGGGGCAATGCAATTGCCACCCATCACCTGCCCCGAGGCTTCTGGAGGAGTGCAGCTGCCACCCCTCCCTTGTGGCCCGAGGTGCAGGTACTGCAATAGCGCAATATAGCAGGACCGCAGTACTTGAACCATGAAGTGGGGAGGGGGTGACTGTACTCTGGAACTGTGAGTGTTAATTTTATGTGGCCACCACATCAGTCTTTAATCACCCAGACTGTCTTGAACACTAAAGAAAGTCCAAGTACATTCACTTCCACTGCTCCCACTGTGATCAGGAGACAATGTTGCATGTTTCAATGGTGTCTATTTTCAAGTAGATGCAAAGGTGTCTACTATGACCCTAGCCTCCTCTACTCAAATAGTGTTGCTCTTTCTACAACCTTGCATGCTGCCTGTGGTTTGTGTGGTTAGGATGGACTTTTCTGGTCTGGGAGAATTGCCCACTTATCAAGCACTAAGTAATCATTCCTTCCAGCATCTGAATGAAGACTGCTTGGCCTCTCTACTGAGTATTGTTTCCCTCTGTTTGGTCTGTTAGAGGCAGACCCTTTTTCCCCTCAGGAAGTAGATGGAAGACTCAAGATGAGGTGGAGATGCCTTTAATTGAATATAATTAATGGAATGTTTTTTATTTCTCTCCCCCCCTCCTCCATATGTCTCAAAGTGAGTTGCAACAACTTTATGTGCCAGTTAGGGATGGGCTATTCGTTTCGGAAGCTTCCAGTTCCAAAACAACATGCGGGAGCCCAGCTGGTGTTCGGAAGCCTCCAAAACACAATCAGCCAATCCCTTACCTTGCTCTGTGCCTGCATAGGGCTGAGCTCCAATGAGGAAGAAGCCTCTAGCATCATTGTTCCTTCTCCCTGACACTGGCCAGTCAGGAACTGGGCAGGGGCATGCATCATCCCGCCTCCATGTCTGACAGATCAGAGACAGGGAGAAGGAACAATGACATCAGAGGCTTCTTCCCTTTTGGAGCTCAGCCCCGCACGAGCGCGGAGCAAGGTAAGGGATTGGCTGATTGTGTTTCAGAGGCTTCCGAACACCAGCTGGGCTCCAGCGTGTCATTTCAGAACTGGTAGCTTCCAAAATGAATAGCCCATCCCTAGTGCCAGTTAATGAGAAAGGGGTGGACTAATTGGAACTTGCAGCTATTTCTCCTCTGTGGATCTATGTTTTTCTACTATGCACCAAACAAATTGTAGCCAAAACTGAAAACTCTGCAAGAAACCTATGTTATGGGAGCAAGTCTGCATAGGACAGTAGCTTTAGGCAGTAGCCTTAGAGCTCAGGACTTTTTTTTAATACAGGAACATGTGCTGAAGCAATCAAACAGCTGTTGTCATTGTTGATGCTTTGTTCACTAAAGGAATTTGGGATGCTGTGTGCTATTAATGTGTTGCACTTGCGCTATCAACACAAAGAACAATAATGGAAATACTCTTTGATTCCCTCTAGCAGACAGTTGTGATACTGCCCTTGAAAATAACTACAAGAATACAAAAACAAAACATAACAAATGAACACCACTCACCACCATACTTCTTTTATTTTGGAATCAAATCAAAATGTTTTGCTACTCATTCAAGTAGCTTCTTAAGTCTGTGAACAGTTGGTGGGAGGCTTCCAATTTATAGTTCACCTTGATTCAACTGTAGGCCACTGCTAAGGACCCACACTTAATGGGTCTTGACAGGGGTTTCATAGTTGTGACTTTCACACACTCCAGGCCATTTCCCACCTAACAAACCTATTCAGACCAGAACAGGGGTGAAACCAAGGTGAACAATAAATCGGGAGCCTCCGTTCAACTTTTCTCAGCTGAAGAAGCTACTTGGATGAGTAGCAAAATGTTTCAAAAGAAAAGAAGTCCAGCTGCCAAGACTAAACTCTCAGACCACCAAACTACAGCTGCCATGACTGGGACCACTGGCGATAGTGATTTTGTACTATTAAAGTTGTCCCCGATCCTAGTATAATGAAGTATGAGATATTGCCTTAAATGATAAATTGACATGCAATTTAAAGATTAAGAAG
This sequence comes from Phrynocephalus guinanensis, assembly GCA_037367245.1. NCBI lineage: Eukaryota > Metazoa > Chordata > Lepidosauria > Squamata > Agamidae > Phrynocephalus > Phrynocephalus guinanensis. Next base: position 38,341,297 of record CM074733.1, read on the forward strand.
GGAGAGTTCAAAAGAGATCTTTTTTATGATATATGGGGTAGATTTATTGAAAATGTGCTTTTAAGAAATAAAAGTAAAGTTCCAGTGCAACAATCAATTCAGTTCTGGAAGGGAGGATAATAAAGGACAATACTGTTTAAGAGGTCCCATTGGTGGAGGGGAGCACTGTTGTCTAGTTATTGTTTTTTGTACAGTGGTACCTCTACTTTTGAGTTTAATCCACTCCAAATGCATGCTCATAAGTCAAACAACTCATAAGTAGAGTAGCTGTATCTAAAAAAATAAAAATTAAAAAATTAAAAAATGTAAGTAGAGCGTACTGCATTTAAATTTGTATGGCAGCAGTTAAAACACCAATGGTTTTCCACTATTAAGTCGAATTGTTCATAAGTAGAGACACTCGTAAGTAGACATACCACTGTATTTGTATTTTTTTCATGTTTTGCATTGTTTTATTAAATATAATTTTAAAATTAAAAATTAAAAAGTCTTTCCCATTCCCAAGGCTCCCAGAGATTTACTAGGGAAGCTTGAAGTTTGAAGCAAGGGACTAGGGAGCTTTCTGTTCATTTAAATTAAGTTCATTTTGCCAGATGAAGTTTTAGGACAGTGATGGCAAACCTTTTAGAGACTGAGTGCCCAAACTGCGATTCAAAAACCCACTAATTTTTTGCAAAGTGCCAATGCAGCAATTTGACCTGCATACAGGTGGCTGTGAAGGGGTGATGTCGGGTGCCCACAAAAAGGGCTCCAAGTGCCACCTTTGGCACCAGTGCCATAGGTTCACCAACACTGATTTAGGAGTATTAGTCCAAAACAAAAAATAAAATAAAAAACCCACCCTGGATCCTCAGTGTGGTGTCATTACTAGAGTGATGAACCAGACTCTAGAGAACAGGGTTGGACATCAAATCCCCACTTGGACATCAAAGCTCATTGAGGGAGTAGATCTGTTAAAAACACACTCCTTAAATCTCACTTACTTTGAAAGCCCGATTAAGGTCACTCCAAGTTGGCTCTGACTTGGCAGTCCAGAACACACACACACACACACACACACAGAGACAGAGACAGAGACAGACACACAGAGAGAGAGAGAGAGAGAGAGAGAGAAATACACGCAAACACACACACACACACACACACACACACACACACACACACACACAGACACACACACACAGAGGGAGAGGGGGCGGGGGGGGGGAGGGGAGGGGGAAGTGAGTGAGTGAGTGAGTTGGGAGACATTTTGCAAGCTCTGGATCAACACAGGCCTTGTTTTCCAGTCCATCATGCTTCTATCTACACCGAACTAAGTGTTCTGCCATGACACACAGGAAATGAAAGGGGCTTTACAATAATACCTTAAGTGATTTTCAGGACATTGCGATATCATTGAAACTTTGTTTTATTGAGCACTTGATTTTTAAAAAGCATCACTGTTATTCTCTTTTCCTGTCAGATAAGAGGGGAAATATATCTTACCCGCAACAGCATATCACTTCTTCCAATCCCTGCCTATCTAATGCCGAGTTACTATCTCTCTATTATTATGCCCTGTGACAGTTGGAAAATGAAGCATTCTGAAGCTATAACTCTTCTGGCTTTACCCATTTGTGTAGTGAGATATTTTTGTTGTGGTGTCTTAAACAGATGTGCATATATTGTTGCTACTCTTTATTAGTGGAGATTACCAGCATGTGCAAATCATATTTTACTGGAGAACATCTCATAACATTTCCAAGACATCATAGCCACTAGACATGGGCACGACCAGAAAAAATGACGTTTTGAGTTTTCGTTTGTCAGAATGGGTCCGTTTCGGGTCATTTCTCTTTGTTGCGAAAGTGGGGGGGAAAGGCCGGGGACCCCCCAGAAACCACCCCTCTGGTAGGTGGCAAAACCTCAGGCAGGCATATTTTCACCTCCTTTTTGGCCGGGAGTTGGGTTTTTTAAAAAAAAAACTTTTAAAAACTTTTTCTGTGCTTCGCATTGCGCGATCGCCGCGATGCCACAAACGGAAACAAAAAACCCGACCAAATTTTTCTTTTTTTGGTTCGAGTTCAAGTTCTGACGGCTTAATTATCGTTACCGTTTCCGTTACATAACAGAAACGATAACCGAAAATGGAAACGACAATTTCGCCGAGTCGTGCCCATGTCTAATAGCCACTAGCAGGGAATGTCTCATTTAGTTGTATTGTACTTTTACTATGTCACATTAGTTTGGAGTGGGAGACATGAGGGTGATATCCTGTTCTTAGTGTAGTAAGTTGCATTAAAATAGGCCCAATAAATGAATGGAACTTGTGGAGGAATTTGCTCACCTAATCTCAGTTTTACTAATAAGGATTTGCTGAGTCAATTCCTCCATATGTTCCATTGATTCAAAGAGGCCTAGTCAAGTTGTGACTTGCTCTTAGAGATGGGCACAAATAAAAAAAATGGCATTTCGTTTGTTGTTTGTCATTTGGAGGGTCCGTTTCGGTTCGTTTCCATTTTTCGTGAATTTTTACAAAAAATTGTTTTCATTTTTCGTTCGTTTGTTACCATTTTGTTACCATTTATTTCAATTTTTTGTTATTTTTTTTAGGATTTTAAGCAATTCACTCATATTGCAGTAACGGAAATGAAACGCATGACAAAATTTCCGGTGTTTCTGTTCGTTTTGTTTCATTTTAGAGACAAAATTTGTTTGTCGTTTCATTACGTAATGAAACAAAAAATGAAAATGGAAACGAAAAATTGTTCGTTTCGTGCCCAATCTCTACTTGCTCTGCTAAGCACAAGAATTTTACCCCGTGTACAAAAATAGTATGGGAAAAGGTTATTTCCATTCAAAAGTGAATAGTAATCGGTAAGATCCAATCTTCATGACAATCCACCATCGCCACCCACCACCACTCATTGGAAGTACACCGAATGATAGAGTTGGAAGTAGGGATGGGCATGAAATGGAAAAAATGTGTTTTGTTTCATTCCATTTAGTCGTCCCCCCCCGCATTTCATTTTGTTCCATTCCATATGAATTTTGGGGGGGGGGGACTATACAAAATGAAACAATAATAAAATGTTTCGTTCCTCTGGGGTCTTGTACTCACCCCTCCTCCTCATTCTTCCGGGTTCTGGTGGTGGCGGTGGTGGGTGTTTCTAGTACACTTGCTCGCCTTCGGAGGCGGTGGCAGGGGCGGAGGCCACAAGCACTCCGGATGGCCTTGGTCGCCTACAGTGGCCGTGGTCCTCAGTGGTGGTGGTGGAGCCTATACAACCTCCCAGAGGCCTTCCTCACCTTTACAGGCCTGGGTCCTCGGTGGCAGTGCCCCCGTGGCCTCCCAGAGGCCTCGCTTGGCCTCCCTGGCTACAGCTATGGCTCTTCAGTGGCAGCAGCAGTGGATGCAACAGGGCCTCCAAGCCTGTCAGGTGAGGAAGACATTTTACAGATGGAATGAAATGGTTCATTTTAATGAATTTGATCTGTAACAAAATGCTGCTTCCTCATTTTGTTTCGTTTTGTTATGTAACAAAGTAACGAAACAGCATTTCGTATTTCATTTCATGCCCATCCCTAGTTGGAAGGATTCAGTTTATGATCTATAAAAATTCCCAGATCTTTCTTACTCGTAGGCTTCTATGTGAGAGCATAATCACTGTTTTCTGCTCTGATGAGACCTCACCCACAATACTTTGTACAGTTCTGGGACCACAATTTTAAAATCATTCAGTCATTCATGAAAATCCACCATCAGGTCACATTGATTCTCTTTACATTATGTTGTCATTGAATCATAGACTTTTTTTTATCAGTGTCGCCATCCTGCCGATGATTTTTTCGACTATCTTGTTGATTTGCTTTTTATCCGTTTATTTTTTTTAATTTCTTTTTTGTTCATGTTGATTTTTGTATTGCTTTCCATTGTTGGGCTAGCCCTACCCTTATTGTTAACCGCCCAGAGTTCTTTCAGGAAGACAGGCAGTATAAAAATAATTGAATGAATGAATAAATAAATAAATAAACAGGTGCCAAATGTGGTGGCCAGGCTAGTTTCTGGTGTGAACATGTTTGATCACATCACCCTAGTATTGTCCCACCTGTATTGGCTCCAGGTTCTCTTCCAGGCCAAGTTCAAAGTTTTGGTTTTAACCTACAAAGCCCTTAATGGTTTGAGACATGTCTGAGTGCCTTTCCATCTTAACCTCAGCCTGTGCAATCTTATTCTCACAGTCTTTGCTCCTATGGGTGGCAACTCCAAGGGAGGCAAGGAAGACTACTACCAGAAAACGAGTCTTCTCAATTGTGGCCCCATCCTTATGGAATGGGCTTCTGTTAGAGATATACTAAGCCTCAAACCTACCAAGCTTCAAGTGGATGTTAAAGACATTAATCTTTAAAGAAGCTGTTAAGGACCCCATCTCTTAAGTCAGGCTATATGTGACATCCTGCCATCATTTAAGTTTTAGGCGTTAGGGTTGTTTTGTTACTAATTTTTTATTTATATCTCTTTGGTCTAATATTTGGTTTGTGGAGTTGGGTTATGAGTTAATTTTCCTTGGTTGTAAAATGCCAAGAGTAGTGACTGGTACTGCCAGTCAGTCAGTCAGTCAGTCGATCAGTCAGTCAGTCAGTCAGTCAATATCTGGAAACCAAGCCCCGATGGAGAAGAAGACCTGGTGAGACCTAGGGATGATGAATCTCCGAAAGTTGTTGAGAGTGAGAACCTTTGGTTAGTACTCTCCCGCCCCTTAATACAAACAATTTCTCCCCAGCCAACAAATGCAAAGAAAGACAAGAGTGCTCACTGATACCCTGTGGGGATACTTTCCATGGTATGCTCCTGAGGCATGGTGCTCAAAAATGCTTGCATCAACTTCTGCTCTGTGCATTGCATTTACAAATAAGTCCACTATGTGCCCAAAAAGAACAATGGAAATTTCTCTTACATTTCCCCATGCCAGCTTAATGAAAGACTTCACTTCGCTGTTTAACAGCCCAGCTAAAATATTATCCAACAATCCCATTAAGACTCAAAGGATTAATTGACTTTTAGATGCCATAGGCCCTGAAGGAGTCATTTGCTAACTAGCTCTTGGAAATAATTAATATTTGGGGTCATATGATTGTTACATTAAAATGTCAGGGAAAAGCAATTTCTTCGTACAAACAAAGCAGTGCAGAATATTATCACACTACAGAGGAAGGGAGTTTCATTAGTTATGTTTTCTTTAACATGGGATGGATTGGGTATATATGGGGAAATGGATTAATATTTAATTTTGCAAGGCAATCGGAGTTATTGCCATTATTAAAAAAGAATTAAATAAATCCAGTTGCAAGTTGGCCAGTTTTTAATGCCCTTCAGTGTCAGTGTTTCCAATTGAAATGAGGGTGGGGAGACAACCCACCAAGAATAGAAATAGCCAATAGCTATCTCTAAGGTACTGGGGCAAATGGTCAATGGACACATGTGTAAGGAAAAGTGGTTATATTTTGTAACAGGGATAGATCTTCTGTTCCTGGGAAATCACTCTCCACATCTCCACGGAGAAACTCCCACTTCTTCTACCATCTCTTGCAAATGTTGTTCATGAGTTCCTAGAAGCAGACTTCCTTAAACCCGGATTCTTTCTTTCTTTCTTTACCCGTTTATTAAATGGTTTATATACCACAAAACCATCCAGCCCGAAGGCCACCCTGGGCGGTATACAACATAAACGGAACATAAAATATATCAATATATAAGTGCAGCCATAACACATATAATATCAAACACATAAACATAAATCCACATAAAATAATAAAGCAAAAATTAACAGCAACAATACCTAAACAAAACCATAGTTGACATAACATGAGCATAAAAAAATGTGCAGTAATAAAGCAAAATCAAACAAAAAACAAATACTAAGCAAGAGGACACAAATAGCAATTATGAGAATTATAAAAGGGAACCAGATGAGCAAAGGTGGTAAGTTTCTAGTTTTGAATGTGTAGTGACTAGAGATGGGCATGACTTGAAAAAATTTTTTTTTCGAGTTGTCGTTAGTCGGGGCGGTCCCGTTTCGGGTCGTCTCCGTTTTTCACGAAAATTTGCAAAAATTAGTCGGTTCATTTTTTTATTTTTTCGTTTCCGTTAGTACTGGGTTTTGGGGGGGGAGCGGGCTCCTGGAGGCACCTCTCTGGGGTGGGTGCCTCCTCCGGCCCGCTATAAGGGAAAGTGGGCTCCTGGAGGCACCCGTGGGTGCCTCCTATCCTCACCCACTAGGAAGGGGAAGCAGGCTCCAAGAGACCCCTCAACATGGGGGTCTCCCCTCCTCACCTGCTGCTGCTGCAAAATGCTATGCAATAGCCATATGGATATTGCATAACATAATGTGCAGACAGTGACTGTGAAGACTAGTGGATGGCACTGAACCCAGAGCCATAGTGAGATGCCTAACTAAGGCTCTCGCACCACCATGTCTCACACAGAAGGGAATTGTACTTGCTGTGTGTAGTGCAATGCAAGCAAGTAGATCTGGCTTTAAGGTGGGTTAGTGCAAGGGCTAGGGTTAGGCTAGTGACAGGTAAGGTTACGGTGGGCTAGTGGGTTGCACCTCTGGGTGCCTCTCTGACCCACTAAGAAGACAGTCTGTGACGTATGGGTACGGAGTCAAGGGTTAGGGTTAGGGTTAGGGGGGCTAGGGCAGGTTTTAGGGGGCTTTTTGGCACATCCCAGAAATCTCCATGGCCAAGTGGCCATGCGATTGGTGGGATGGCTCCAAAAATTTGCATGGTCGTCCACTCCCACATGGCTGGCCACTCGGCCAGCCCATCATTGCGCAGGTGTAAATAAAATAAAATAAAATAAAATCAATGGAGGACAGAGGAGGAGAGGAGAGAGAGACATTTTGTTGCAAGAAAAAACCCACTGCTACTGTGAAAAATCTGGCAGTTTATAAATTTTCGCGTGTTTCTGTTGTGCTTGTGTGTTTTTGGACCACGATTTCAAAAAAAATATTGCGTTCGCCGCCCCATTTTGGATCCCCCGCCCACACCGCATGGCATGGCGATGGCGACTCGCGAGTCCGGCTGCCCAGGACGGGGGGGGAGGCAGGACCCCCCCTCCAGAAACCACCCCTCCGGTAGGTGCCCTGTGCCCTTAGTCAAGCAGGCATTTTTCCGCCTGCTTTTTTGGCCCGGGAATGGGTGGGGGGAGAGTTTAAAAGTGTTTTCCTGTGCCGTCCGTGCCGCTTGCTTGCGCTTTAATTGCGGCGGCCGGCGGCCGGCGAGACTGGGCTTTTTGCTGGATGGCTGCGAGCCTGCGGCGAGTCCCACAGAGCAGCCCACAAGGACGGGGGATGGGGGGGAGGCCGGGGACCGCCAGAAACAACCCCTCTGGTAGGTGCCCTGAGGCACGACAGGCATTTTTCCGCCTGCTTTTCGGCCGGGAACCGGGTTTTTTTTTAACTTTTAAAAACTTTTTTTCTGTGCCGCGTGGCATCGCGCGATCGCGCGATGCAAGTAACAAACACGACAAATCAGACCAAAATTGTTCGTTCGTCGGTTCGAGCTCGAAGTCTGGCGGAGTAATTCCCGTTACCGTTTCCGTAGAGTAACGGAATCGAGTAACGGAAAAGGAAACGGGAATACCGCTAAGTCGTGCCCATCTCTAGTAGTGACTAATTAAATCAGGACTCTTAAGGGTACTGCAGGAATTTGAATCTGCTGTGTTTCACTCTTGATGTAAAAATGATAAGGAAAAAAGATTAATCCGAGGGAGATCTTCAGGTATATTTTTAAATGTTGGATTTCTTTCCTTTTGCATTTTCTGCCAACAGGAAATGGAAGCATGCTAAAATGCAAGACTTTGTAGGATGAGGTGGCTCTTTTTTCCCCTTGTGTACTTTGTATAGAATGCATATTACATCATAGTTTGAGCTGTGGAAAAGCAGCTAAACCTGTCCATGTCATTAAATACCTGAGGTTTTCCCCCCCAGAAATTGAAAAGGCCCTTTCAATAAAGATAAATGCATGCGGAACGGAGACTTCAGGACTTCATTTATCCTCATAACACCTTCCTTATCAATACATCGGCAGGAAACATTACAAATGTCTATGACACTAAATTATATAGGGTATTAAAAACTGAGAGAGATTGTAAGGAACTCCAGAGAGATCTCTTGACACTGGGGAAGAGGGCAAACCAGTGACAAATGATCTTCAACATTAGTAAGTGCAGAGTGATGCACATTGGGGCAAAAAAACAAACCCCAATTACATTTATGAACTGATGGGCTCTGAACTCTCTGCAACAAAACAGGAAAGGGACCTTGGTGTCCCGGTGGACAGCTCAATGAAGGTCTCAACCCAGTGTGTCACAGCAGTGAAAAAAGCAAACTCAATGCTAGGGATCATTTGGAAGGGTATAGAAAATAAGTCAGCAAGTGTCATATTGCCTCTTTATAAATCTATGGTGAGGCCCCATCTGGAGTATTGTGTACAGTTCTGGTCACCATACCTCCAGAAGGATATTATGGGAATGGAAAATTGCACAGGATAGCAACCAGAATGATCAGGGGACTGGAAAATCTTCCTTACCATCTGAGGGTGCAATGGCTGGGCCTCCTCACTCTTGAATGACGGTGCCCAAGAGGTGACCTGACTGAAGTTTATAAAATCATACACAGTGTGGACAAAGTAGATAAGGAAAAACTGTTTTCCCTATTACACAACACTAGAACTAGGGGGCACTCCATGAAACTTTTGGATGTTAGACCTCAAACAAATAAGAGAAAGTAATTTTTCACAGTCCCAGAGGATCACTGGTCTCTGGAACTCCCTGCCAGAAGAAGTGGTGACAGCTGTCAGCCTTGACAGCTTTAAGAAAGGATTGGACAAGTTCATGGAGAACAAGGGTATCAATGGCTATCATTATTAGAGATGGGCACGACTTAGCGGTATTCCCATTTCCGTTTCTGTTACTCGTATCCGTTACTCTACGGAAACGGTAACGGGAATTACTCCGCCAGAATTCGAGCTCGAACCAATGAACGAACAATTTGGTCTGATTTGTCGTGCTCGTTACTTGCATCGCGGCAATCGCACAATGCCAAGTGGCACAGAAAAAAGTTTTTAAAAGTTAAAAAAAAAACGATTCCCAGCCCTAAAAGTAGGCGAAAACTGTCTGAGGGCACCTACCAGGCCAGAAGGGTGTTTTATTTGGGGGGGTTCCCCGCCCCCCTCTCCTTGGCTATTGCTACTGCTGCGCTGCTGGTACCAGGCTGGGAGGGCGCATCCATTTGCCATGCAGTGCGGGGGATCCAAAATGGTGACCGCAATATTTTTTTTGAAATCGTTGCCCAAAACCCCACCAAAGCACCACAGAAACATGCGAAAATTAGCTATTTTAAATGCTTGAATTTTTACAGTAGCAGCAGTGGGTTTTTCTTGCAAAAAAAAAGTCTCCGTTGATTTTATTTTATTTTATTTTATTTTATTTTATTTTTTTACGCCTGCACATTCGCAATGATGCCCATGGGAGTGGACCATGCAAATTTTCCACCAATCGCATGGCCACTTGGCCAGGTTGACCACAGAGACTTCTGGGATGTGCCAATCGGGCATAAACAGCCCACTAATCGTAGCCCAAACCTGAACCCTAAGCCTAAGCCTAACCCATACGCCAGTACACTGTCCTTCTAAGTGGGTCAGAGAGGCACCCAGAGGTGCACCCCAATGCTCACCCTAACCTCACCCATAACTAGCCTAACCCTAGCCCTTGCGCTAACCCGTCTTAACCCTAAGCCAGATCTACTTGCATTGCACTACATGCAAGTACGTGAGACACAGCAGGTGCAGAGTCTGCCAGTCCGTCACTTGTGGCTCTCGCTGACTCCTGCAGCTCCCTCCAGGAGCCCGCTAACCCCCCCAAACCAGTACTAACGACAACGACGAAAAAATGAACCGACTAATTTCTGCAAAATTTCGCGAAAAACGGAAACGAGCCGAAACGGACTGCCTCCGACACACGACAACTCGAAAACGTCATTTTCCCTAGCCGTGCCCATCTCTAATCATTATGGATGCCTAAGGACAATCTCCGGGTTGGAGAGATAGGCAGGATAGCTCTCAATGCAATTCGCAGGGAATCGTAAGCAGGTGAAGACATCTTGCTTGGGAATAACCTGAAGCAAATGGTGAGCTGCTGTGTGAAACCTCCAGTACTACTATTTACTGGTATATCCTTTGGGAAAGCTGGGTTGGTTGTAGAAGTGCAATAAATAAATACAGTAGACTCTCGTATAACAAACGGTTTGTATAACATAAAATCTGTACAGCAGAAAAAATTCCGGAGATAGGGGAAATTTGCTTAACAGAATCGCCTATGGGGTGAATCCGTACAACATAAAATGATTGTGATTAGGGATTACTCTGTTTTCAATGCATTCCTATGAGAAATTTGTAAAGGAAATTTTATATATATAAAAACAAACAAACAAACAACAATATTAGTGCATCCCCACCCCCCGGGACCATCCAGTTCTTGCTTGAATTCTTCCATTACTTCTCCCTCTTCTGTTGTTTTGATATTCTTCTTAAAGTCCTCTTCTCCAGAACTGTGTTGAGATGTTCATCGGTTCTTTCCCTTTCCCTTCTACTAACACAAAGTCTATAATTTTTCCCCAGATATCACAAAAAATGTCCTTCTTCATTTCTCCTCATTTAACTTTTAAGCTACAGGGCAATTTATCGTCTATAGCTATATCCCAAAGTTCATTATACCAATCTTCCATCCTCCTCCCTCATCCTCATCCTTATCTTAATCTTAGAACCGCAAGGATGGCCAATAAGGAATGGAACTTCCAACTCCGGCTCGACAATCACATACAGTAGTACCTTGCATAAAGGAATTAATTCGTTCCAAATGAAATTCTGTTAAGCAAATTTTCCTTTATACATTTCCCATAGGAATGCATTGAAAACTGTGTAGTCCCTAGTTGCGACCATTTTTATGTTGTACGGATTTGGCCCATAGATGATTCTGTTCACCAAATTTCCCCTATCTCCAGAATTTTTTATGTTGTACAGATTTTATGTTATACGAGTGTCCACTGTACTTTAAACAACTGAGCTATCCAGTAATGAAAGAGTCTCTCCCATTTGGTTTAACCAGAAAGTTCCATTCCTCGAGATGGCTGCCCACATTGGTCTTTAGTGGAAGGTCCACCAAGAATGTGGAAAAGGAGGGGGGAGGAAAGAGCGACAGAAGATTGATGTCAGCAAATTTTCCATGTGACCTAAAAGAGAAGTGGTTGAGAAGGAAAGGATCAGCAGCTAAAGCAATATGACAAGTGAAATTACAGAGAAAACCACATGTCAGAGGTACTAAATAATCAGAGAAATGTCTGACTAATAAGGGGTACATCTGTTGTATTGAGAAGAGGCATATAAAAATCTGGTTAACATCTAGGATTAATGTGCCTGGCAAGTGACTTGACTGAAACAAACATAACAAACTGAACTGAATCCAGATTCCACGAATCTCTTGAATGTCATGCAAGGATGGAAGCAAAAAGAAAAACACGGGGGACTTTCATTCTGTAGTATTCTCTAAGACATGCTTAGAGATGTGAATATGTATGATTTATGCTCTCAAGTGACGATCTGAGTACAGGGTATTTGGGATGGATAAATGGATATGTCAGTTTTGGTTGGTTTCAGTGATTTGTTTTTGCAATCTTAACACATCAGTTTGTTCCAAGCTATTATTATTTTTTTAAAAAAAATATGTCTGTCTGTCTGTCTGTCTGTCCTTCCTGCCCTTGTAGTATACCTGTTGTACTTTCTTGCCAGAAAAGATGGAAAATGTACTTCATCTCTCTTCCTTACTTGCTTAGGACAAATCCCTACAAGCCTCTTTTAGGATGAGACAAATTTTTTTACTATTGATGGAAATGGAGATACATGAACCACTGAATGCAGAGGCGTAGCAAGGGTATGGAGCGCCTGGGGACAATGTTTGTTTTTGCGCCTCTCCTGACACCACCCCACTGCATCGCACCCACCCAGCAACAGGGGCCCAATCCTGCATGCGTGTGCGCAAGTGTGGGTGGGTGGACGTGCGGATGGGCATTTGTGTGTGTGTGTGTGTGTGTGTGTGTGTGTGTGTGTGTGTGTGTGTGTGTGTGTGTGTACGCACATGCCTTACATCTCTCCTGTGGTGGCCTGAAGTAAGGCAAGGGAGAGGAGGAGGAGGAGGGTGCTGCAACCACCACACTCCCCGCATGCCTGTCTGCCTGCCTGCTTTGCCACTCGCCTGGCATGCGGATTTGGAGGCAGCAAAGGGGGTCCAGTCACCAAGCCTTAGCCTGGGGAAAGGAAGATTGCTGGTGGGAAGGTACATGACTTCCTCCTCCTGCTCCCCCTCCAGGCACCCCAGATTGCTGTGCCCCCTTCCATCCACCCTGCCCCCAGATATTTCCTTGAGTGAATGGACCATCAAGGGATGTTTGCCATTTGGAAGGCAAGTGGGATCTCCCTGTTAGCCATTTTGCAAAACCCATCTAAGGCAGCAAGGGTCCTCCTCCACCTGCCACCAAATTGTTTGGGGCATCAATTGAAACCAAGGAATCTATATATTTGACCAGATTTTCCCAAGGAAACCCAGATCTCCTTAAATCTTGAAGATGGGAGCCATTAAATAGGAGATTATTCCCACCCATTGCATAACAAACATACAGCATGGGAATGAGGAGATCAACCCATTGCCACCCACTGAAAAACACTAGGAAGTACTGGTCCTGGGCCAAGCTTGACTCACATGCCAACTCCACTGAAGTCAGACATCAAAACCTCAACCATCTGCCAAAAATAGATGCTCTGTGTGAAGACCAGAAGACTGAAGATAGGGGAAAGACCTGGGCAGGCCTTCCTATTCTCCAACCATCTGTGGGGGGGGGCAATATATTACTGTGAGAGCCTTCCTTTGAAGGGTATGTTTCAGGGGAACTGCAGTGACTGCACACACACTCCTGGTTTCAACATGGCATACCTGGAAGGGAAGTTACCTTCTATTTCTCCTGACTTTTTGCTTCAAGGCAGAGCCAAAAGGCTAAAGGACACTGTCCCGTATCCTAGCTCTTGTTTCCATGTAAGCACTCCAATGTCTTGCTAATAAACATCGATAAGAGAATAAAAATGGAGCTTTCTGGGAGGAATGCAACAGTTCTGTGCGTGTGTGCCTTCTCCGCTGGCCAGAAAAGGTACCTGTCTGTGTCTGTCTGTCCTTTGTTCTGTGGCCAAGGTCAGCCTGGCTTCAAACGTCTCCAGCAACTCCCCACACCTTACAAATTCACTGACCCCCCCTTCCAGGAAATGCATGAATGGGGAAACAGAAAGCATAGAAGTGTTACTAGTGGGTCGTAATTCTAGGGAGGCAGTGCCTGCAGAAGAGGATATTATGGCTGCCCTGCAACATCATGAATGAACCCTGAATGAGAAAGTTCATAGACCAAGTGACAAACTTGTTGGGGATCAGAGAGCTGGAAAATATAGCCAAGCCTCTCACATCAAAGCAGAAATACCCCCACAGGGCATGAGTCCTCCTGTCAGCCAACCTTATCCTCGTGAATGAAATTCATCCTACTTTGGTCCATAATGACAAGCAAGGAGAAGCTAGAAGTTTCAGGAAGAATGGCCTGCTCTTGGCCGATCTGAGGTCTTAGTAGACAACCAGGTTGTTGCCAAATTTCCCTTACAATATAATGTCCAGACTGTTAAAAGTATATGCAGATAGGGATTTGTTATGTTCAAGGAAATTTAAACTACTAGCAGAGATAAGCAGTGTTGTGGAAGAAGAATAAATGCACTTAGTGATTATGGAGCTAGGAGACAAACGAGTAAGGCAATAGAGCTTAGTACAAAACTTATACTACATATGTACACATGACAGTGGTACCTTGTATAAAGGAATTAATTCGTTCCAAATGAAATTATGTTAAGCAAATTTTCCTTTATACAAATTCCCATAGGAATGCATTGAAAACGGAGTAATCCCATTTTATGTTGTACAGATTTGCCCCATAGGCAATTATGTTAAGCAAATTTCCCCTATCTCCGGAATTTTTTATGTTGTACAAATTTTATGTTATACAAGCTGTTTTGTTATACAAAGGTCCACTGTATACAATAACAATATACAAAGCACAGCATATAGAGAAGATACAACAGAGAGTGGGGAAAGCCTCTCACCTTAGGCAGTCCCAGCTTACATTGGCTTGCCTGCTACTTTTATACATACAGCTCCCTGCTGTGGCCCAATCAGATCCTTGATGAAGTGAGGTGATCAAACTATTCCATCTGGCACTAATTATCCTAACCTTACAGACACATTATTCTTTGCACCTATGTCCTAGACCTAATATACATTCTGGTCTAGCTCATGACATGGCACAATTTACAGAATCCATTTTGTAATTTGTTAAATATATATTACAGACATTTTGTCAAAACTACAATCCTTGGAGTCACCATTTGAGAAAAGCATCAGCAAGTTGGAAGGTGTCCAGAGTACAATGAACCAGATGGCAAAAGGTGTGGAAATCAAACACGGTGTGGAACAATTGATGGAGCGGTGTATATTTTACATACAGCAAAGAAGAAAGGGTCGCTCTGTGGAAGATGGAGCAATTTGCTTCCTGCAGCTCCAGTGGTTAAGTTCTGAACCAACAGATTCAAATGACAAAAGCAGATATTGAGACTAAATGTTATCAAGAAACTCCTTACATTAAGAACTGTGAATTTCACTAGCTTGCAATTCGGTGGATTCTTCTTCATTGGAAGTGTATAAACAGAGGGCAGAGGTTCAATAGCCAAATGTTAGGGAACCTTTAGTTTGGGTTTTCTGTTTCTATAAGAGGTTTGATTCTATGGCCCTTGGAGCCTTTAATAGCTCTACAAATCTATTATTCTATCCAGCTCATGGTACAAATGCACGGTGGTAAACATCCATAAGGTTTGGAGGCCATTTCGTCCACAAGAGGTGCTGCCCATGCCTTCACTTCTGTCAGATACCCAAATTTCCTGTCAGAATTAGGTGGTGCACTGGAGGTTAATTTCTCCCAATTAAATGAGGCATGGACTCCAGGTACACCTTGTTCCCAAGCAAAATACAGTAGTCATGCTTCCAGAAACATAGCCCTCAAACAAAACCCCAACCCAGTCAGGAGTGTTTGCCTTACTTTAAAAAGAAAATGCCACTTCTTCTGTGCTCTAGTACAGGGACCTGTGGGGCTTTGGGAATGGAATAACAGATTGGGCTGTACTTTCCCCACCCTGAGTGTACAATGTACCTCTTAATAGGCAGAATATTATTGCCTAGACAAATGATATGCCCTCTGGATTAGGGAAGGCTATGTTATGTATTTTTATTAAAACAAAAAATCCCATGGACTCTTCACAGCCCTGGTAATTCCACAAATCTGGGCACAACAGAAACATAATGTATGACTCAAAATGAAATTGAAGAAAAAACATTATTGTGATGCAGTGTGGATTTTGTAGTCTGATTTCGAAGAAAAATCGTCTGCATCATGGAATACAATGCTATTTTCACATAACATCATAATGTGCATGAATTACATTTGCGTGACTGTTTCCATTATGTTTATTCAATGATAATGCACGGAAAATATTTTCATCCTTATTATTTTGCTTTGATTTCCATTAGGTGCTTATTCAAGATTGCCACATGTTTCATGAGACAATTTCAAGAAATACGGGAGCTGAAAATAACTGTGCTCGCATTTGTAGCATTCAGAAGTCTCATTTGTACGACAACCATATATAATGGCATTTTAAGTAGTTTGCAGCTCAATTCTTGAACTAGGTGCGGTTTGTTTCCACTGAATCTGACAACAAGTCTTCCTTACAGTTTTTCCACTAGGGTCATCAGCCCAATATGATTATTTCTCACCTAAAATTATACTTTCAAACTGTATACAGATATATTCTGAAAGGGTATACACTCAGCATTATATTGCAGTGCCCATCTTCTCAAGGACAGTCCACCAATGAAGCTAGCAATGTTTAGGCCTAGAAATAAACCAACTTCAACTCAACTGGTATTCTGCAAACTGGCAAAAGAAAAAAGAAAAAAGAATTTACCCAGCGTGGTGTTAGTCTGTAGAACTCCCTGCCACAAGATGTGGTGATGGCATCTAGCCTGGATGCCTTCAAAGGGGGATTGGACATATTCCTGGAGGAAAAGTCCATCACAGGTTACAAACCATGATGGAGATGTGTCATCTCCAGACTTAAAACCAGGGTACTTTAGGGACCAGGAGTGGTATGAAGAGACAGATATCTATCTGTCTCTACATATCTCATGCACTCTCAGACACATTTGGTGGGGCTACTGTGAGATACATGAAGCAGGACTAGATGGGCCTTTGGCCTTCTCCAGCATGGCTCTTCTTATGTTCTTAAAGCCAATGGTTCTTAGCTGCCCTTTACTAGTTCCACTCAAATAGATTCTATCTTTTGATTTGGATTCCTGCATTGAGCAGGGGGTTGGCCCCTTCCCACTAAATTCTACAACAGGAGTAGCTTAGAAAAGGAACATCCAGTGTCATGTAGTGGATAGAGTGATGGACTAGGACTCAGGAATCCTGGGTTTGAATCCCCACTGAGGAATCAGAGTGCACTGGGGGAGTTGAATTGGTAAACCAAAAAGCACAGCAAAGCATACTGCTTATATAATGCCCCATAGTGCTTAAAGCACTCTCTGGGTGGTTTACAAGTAATTATGCAGGCTACACATTGCCCCCACCCACCGGGAAGCTGGGACTCATTTTACTGAGTATAGCAATATAACCACTGTGCCACAAGGCTCCTTGGTAAATCTGTTCCTTACATCCCCACTTTACCTTGAAAACCCTATTATGATCACTGTGAGTCAGTTCTGACTTGATGACACATAACAATCAACAAGCAAACAAAATATTTTGTTACTGGGTGGGTGGGTGGGAATCTTTAAATAACCTAGGTTATGTATGAAGAATGCAGCTAAAGTTAGTGAGAAGAGAAATGTTAGAAGGAGGGTGCAGATGGTCCTGTCATGCCCACCATTCAACAAATATCTGGCATCACACCTCTGAAAGTCATGTTTTCTTTACATTGCTTCTTTCAAAGTCAGTAACATGATAACCCTCACAGATTTCAATATACAGTGGAACCTTGATGTATAACAAATGGTTTGTATAACATAAAATCTGTACAACATAAAAAATTCTGGAGATATGGGAAATTTGCATAACAGAATCGTCTATGGGGCGAATCCGTACAACATAAAAATGGTCGCAATTAGGGATTACTCAGTTTTCAAGGCATTCCTATGGGAAATGTTTATAAAGGAAAAATTGCTTAACATAATTTCATTTGGAACAAATTAATTCCTTTATACCAGATACAACTGTATTTGCCTTCTCTTCAGGACTCACGGGAATAATCCAGGAAAGTTATCAGGGGATAGTCAGCTCCAAACTTAATTTTATCTCTGTTGTCTCACAGGCATTGATGGCTATTTCTTTTAATGTATTCTTGAAGGTTTCATGAAACATGGTAATAGCTTGACTTGGTGACCTGGAGTTTATTTCCCTTTTTATGTTTGGAAAACATCATAGTTTTCTGTTATTGGAAAGAGTCAAATAATAGCACATACCAGTCTTGTGTGTGTGTGTGTTGCATTGTTACGGTCATGGTGACCGACTCTTCGTGACCCCACGTCCATGGAGTTTTTCTTGGCAGGAATACTGGAGTGGTTTGCCAGTTCCTACTCCAGGTGCCTACAGCACATGGTATTCCCTTGGGTGGTCTCCCATCCAAGTACTAACCACGGCCGATCCTGCTTAGCTTCCAAAAGCAGGCAAGATTGGATGTGGTTAGGGCATCTAGGCCAGATGTTAAATTGTTCGAGATCCATACCATTCACACCTGCAAAGTGCTAGCTAGAAAGTATCCCTAGCTGTCTGAGAAACCGGTTCATGTTGCTAGGAATTGCCTCCAGGGGCAGCCCATTCTTTCGAAGTCAATCTGGAGGCACCTCCACAGGCAATTCATATTAGCAATTTGAAGGAAAGACAAACAAATGTGAATAAGAAAAATATTTCAGGCCATCTGTCCTCAAAATAGGCATGTACATCCCGAACAATCTGTATCTGAATAGTTGTCATACAGAGTGGGATAGATTCACTCCGAAATGTTCTGGAGCTGATTTGGTCTTGTGCATATATTTATATGCTTCCGGATGAGCACAGAAAAATGAAATAAAATAAAAATATGAAGTTTGACATGCCTGCTCTATCCTATAAAGAGTCAAAAAAAGAGAGATGCAAAAACCCCAGTTTCTGTCCATTTTTCAAACTTTTCTCAAATACAACTTTTATCTTTTATATGTATCCATCCCTAGACAGGGCCCCATGCTCTGTTATTTTAGATATTTAGAGCCTGAATACACTAGGATAATATCATTCTAACTGCATGGTAATTAACTCCTATATTGCTGGCGCGCACCATATACACTCTTGCAATTAACTAGGGGGGACACCCTTTGGAGTTTAATAACTCAGTTCCCTGAAACTCTAACCTCTCCAAAATTCCAGGGCCTTACAAGGAAGAGCTTGTCAAAGTGCCACTGTGGTTTTAGTTCCGATCTCACCTGATTTCTGAAGCTAAGCAGGGTCGGACCTGGCTCGGGATACTTTCTAGCTAGAAGTTTGCAGGTGTGAATGGTATGGATCTCGAACAATTTAACATTTGGCCTAGATGCCCTAAGCACATCCAGTCTCACCTGATTTTGGAAACTAAGCAGGGTCAGCCCTGGTTAGTACTTGGATGGGAGACCACCAGGGAAGACCAGGTGCTGTAGGTGCCAGGAGTAGCAACTGGCAACCACTCCAGTACTCCTGCCAAGAAAACTCCATGGACATGGGGTCACGAAGAGTCGGTCATGACTGTAATGACACAACACACACACACACACACACACACACACACACACACACACACACACACACACACACACACACACACACACATTCCTCTATGGCTCTCTCACTCCGGGTGGCCACCCCCAGGGAGGCCTGCAGGGTATTAACTCGAAAACGGGCCTTCTCGGTGGCCGGTCCATTGCTTTGGAACAAGCTACCCAGTGAGATATGCCAGGCTCCCTCATTGGCATCCTTTAGGAAAGCCCTTAAAACCTGGCTGTTCAGGGATGCCTTTGGCGACTGCTAATGTGGTACCAAGGTTTTTTCCCCGATGGTCGTTGAGTTTTTGCCTCTTGCCCAGTACTATTCTACTATTTTATATTGTTTTATTGATGTCTGTTTTTAAGCCTTTTATGTGAACCGCCCAGAGTTCCTTTGGGAAATGGGAGCGGTATACAAATGCATAAATAAATAAATGAATAAATAAATAAATAAATAAATAAATAAATAAATAAAAACAAACAAACACATACACACACACACAGGACCCAGGGGAGCCATTATACATCATTTTGTTTTGTTTCAATTTGTTTTGTTCCAAAATTCTTTTAAAATTTCATTAGGAATGAAACAAAATGAAACTACTAAAACAACAAAATGAATCAAAACACTATATTTTCATTTTCTGCCCATCTCTAGAAGGAACCTTATGGATAATTGAATATAGTCCCTACCAAGGAGGAGCAGTGAAGAATCAAACTCCGAACCTCTGGCTTTATAGCCTAAGCTATTAAGCTATCTTACCCTTTTATTTCAGTTGTGTGTACAGCGGTGTGAGGGTTCAGGGCACATCTGACCCACGGATAGTCTTTTAAATGTGGATTTGTCTCCGCTTGTCAAGCTGTGGGCTGAAATCAGACTCCTAACACATCCCAACTATATCTCAACAAAATGGATTTGGAGCATTATCCTTGACATCATTCCCTCAAAAAGCTAACAATATCATTTATTTATTTATTTATTTATTTTATTTATTATTATATTTATATCCCGCTTATCTCCTAAAATAGGACTCTAAGCGGCGAACAAAAGCATTAAAACGCTAACAAGCAGAAATAGAAATACAACAATTAAAACCACATCAAACAAGCAGTATAAACAGTATAAAATAAGAATCCTAGTGCCTCCTAATGCATCCCAGCACTCCAAGCGTGCATCCTAACAGTTAAAATTGGAGACATCGATAACCAGCAAAATGTAAAAGTGATGGCGGGGAAAAAAAATTAAGAATCGCCAAAGGCCTCTCGAAATAAAAAGGTTTTTAACATTTTTCGAAAGGCCTGCAGGGACTCTGCAGAGCGCACTTCGCTAGGGATGGAGTTCCATATGGAGGGGGCTGCCACAGAGAAGGCCCGGTTCCGGGTAACCGTCTTCCGGGCCTCTCAAGGAGTGGCAACCCGGAGCGAGTGCGCTCGCACCTGCCGAACTGGGCGGGCCGAGGTGGATCGTTGGACGATACGCTCTGTCAGGTAGTCCGGTCCCAAGCCATGGAGGGTTTTATAAACTAAAACCAAGACCTTGAATCTAATCCGGGCCGTAACGGGCAACCAATGCAGGCGAGCCAGGACTGGGGTGATGTGGTCATAGCGACGCACACCAGCCACCAGCCTGGCTGCCGCATTCTGTACCCGCTGCAGACGCCGGAGAAGAGTCAAGGGCAACCCCATGTAGAGGGCGTTGCAGTAGTCCAGCCTCGAGATCACCAGTGCTTGGACCACTGTTCTCAGAGAGTCAACATCCAGGTATGGGCGGATCTGGGCGATCTGCCTAAGATGGTAATAAGCGGCCCTGGTCACCGATGCCACCTGAGCCTCCATGGTGAGCGCCGGGTCCAGGACCACGCCCAAATTCCGCACCCTCTCCACTGGCCGGAGGGAAACTCCCCCCAAACAGGGAAGAGGGCCACCATACCCAGATGGTGAGCTCCCAAAGAACATGACCTCCGTCTTCCCGGGGTTGAGCTTAAGCCTGTTCGCCCCAGTCCAAGCCAGGACGGCATCCAGGCACTCATCAAGGATCCTCACAGCTTCCGCTGCAGAGGTGGAAAAGGAGAGATAGAGCTGCGTGTCATCAGTGTACTGGTGACAGCAGACTCCAAATCTCCTAATAACCCCAGCCAGCGGCCTTACGTAGATGTTGAACAGCATAGGGGACAGCGACAACCCCTGTGGAACCCCACAAGGGAGTATCCAAGGGGCCGACAACTCCCCCCCCCCATGCAGGACGTACTGTGGACGGCCCTCCAGGAAGGAACGGAGCCAACTGCGAGCAGTGCCTCCGATTCCAACCTCAGAGAGCCGATCCAACAGGATACCGTGGTCGACGGTATCAAAGGCCGCTGACAAATCCAGGAGAACCAACAGGGTAGAGCAACCCCTGTCGGCCGCCCGGATTAGGTCATCTTGCAGCGTGACCAAAGCTGTTTCGGTCCCCCGACGAGGCCTGAACCCGGACTGGCAAGGATCGAGGCACTGCCGATCCTCTAGGTATGACTGCAACCGAACCGCCGCCACCCTCTCGATCACCTTGCCCATGAACGGGACGTTCGCAATCATATTGTTTTCATGTAATTGTATTGGGTCCTTGGCTCTCACCCCCCTTTGCTCTGGGATAGGAAAGATTACAGAGAGAAATTAACTAAATGATTGGGGTAAACAGTCTACTCCCAGAGAAAAATAGAGCCATATATTGATGGAATGTGCTACTGATCCACAAAGTTAGAATAATTGCTTTTAATCAGAGGCAACAAAATACTTATGTTGATGAGGAGCCATCCTGTGCCTTCTGAGAGAAAAACATGGCATTTAGCTAGGCAGGGACTCTCAAGATATGTGTTTGCATTGCTATCAAAGGTATACTTGAAAGCTTGCCAGCACCAGAAGAGCAACTGGATTATTATTATTATTTCAGTTCCATTGCATTACTCCATTTTAAATAAGAAAGAGCTGCCCCTGTGAAATTTTCACTCCTCATAAGAAATTTCCTTGGCATTTGGCAAAATTGCCAGAATAATGCAAGGGTGTGAAGTCAGGTGCTATGTGATTCAAACATCCATCTGAATGATGCTCTGAAACCTGAATACAGGTAACTGACTCAAGTATTGCCATAAACTATCATCAGAATTGGATGCCATCTCACAGAGATTCCGTAGCTTGTAGGAGCATCTTTGTACCTAATGTGCAAAACAAGTAAAACCTCAAGATTTATTGGTTTATTAGCTTTCAACAGCTTTCAACAGTTTTACCAAAATCCAAATGAAGACATAAATTCAGAAGATTCTGTCAGTTAGAAGGACATAAAATATTCCAAGTAAACAACATGGAATAACAGTTGGCAGAAGTGAAAGAAAAAGGCAAAATATTGAAGCATATAAACTTACTGATTTACCTCACAATAAGCTTAAGAGGATCAAAATCCACTTCTTCAGACATGTTCCTTCAACCAAAAGGATTTATTGACATGATGAGACAGAACACTATAGCCACGTCTTTGAGTTTTCAAACAAGAATGTCACTCAAAACCCTTGAGCAGGAGATAGTGGAATTTTTTTTAGGTTCCTTCAGAACTGCGGCACAGGTTTGGAAAATTCACCTTAACTTATCAAAAATCAAGTACAAATGCCCAGCATCTTATTCAGCTTTAAAGTACAATCAGATTAAGCATACACAGAGACCCCATTATGACCAGTCCACTGCTCTGCAGTGGTCTGATCTTGACTACTGATTCTGGTTCTGGATGCTATACTTTAAGAAGGATGTTGACAAATTGGGATAGTTCAAAGGAGGGCAGCAAGGATGATCAGCAGACTGGAAACCAAGCCCTGAGGGATAAGACTGAAAGAACTAGGGATGTTTAGCTTTGAGAAAATAAGTCTGGGCAGGGGATATGATAGCAGTCTTCAAATACTTGAAAGTAGAGATGGGCACAAAATGAACTTTTGGTTTGTTATTCGTTATTCATTTCATTACCTAACGAAACAAATAATGAACTGCCCCCTCTTAAAAAAATGAAACAAAATGAAATGGAAATTTCCATTTTCTTTTTTGGTTCATTTTTCGTTCCACCGGTGTCTCCTACCTGGTGGTCCAATCCGTCCTCACTGCGGTCCCCAGCCCCCAGGGAGGAGGCTTCCAGGGGGGAAAAATTAAGCCGAATAAAAATAAAAATAAACTAAATTAAATTAAAAAGAAGAAGAAAAAATAAAAATAAATAAATAAATTTTAAAAACCTGATCTGGCCCACAGGCCACAGAACCAGTCCGCGAGCACCCAACCCGACCCATGGGCTGCTGACCTGACCCTGGTTCACTGAATCTGCCTGCAGGCTGGGGGGGGAGGCAACCAGCCCACGCTACAGCTGGTAGGCAGGCCACGTGGGTCGGCAGAAAACTGGAAAAACGCCAGAAGCCCAACCCCCCACAGCAGCCCATGAAACAAACAGTTCACAACATATCAGACAGGACACTCACCATCGCAGAGACCAAAGTCCTGTCCAAAGGATTCAACTTTGCAGTCACCCCCAGACACATCCCCACTGAAAACATCATATGCGGAGTGGAAGCCAGCCTAACCAAAATCAACCCAGATGAAGCCAACAAAATCAGACTCGAAGTCACCAATATCCTCTGCTCCAGCAAACCACCCAGAAGCAATTTACACAAAGAAGAACAAAAAGCCCTCACCAACCTGAGGAAAGACAACAACATAATCATTCTCCCAGCAGACAAAGGCAATGCCACAGTGGTGATGAACACATCTGACTACCAAGCCAAACTATCCAACCTACTACAAGACCCTGCTTACATACCTTTGAACACAGACCCCACCACCTACCTGGAAAAAACCACCAAAGCCAAAATAAAAGCCTCACCCTTAAGTGAAGAAATCAAGCCAAGCATCATCCCCAGAGAGAAATCATCCAGATGCCCCAAGCTCTACGGCCTCCCCAAGATTCACAAAGAAGGAACACCTCTCAGACCCATAGTCAGCTCCATAGGCTCACCCCTACAAAACCTCGCCAAATTTCTTGCCAAACAACTCCAGCCCTATGCAGAATCCATCTCTTCATACGTACAAAACTCGTTCCACTTCATAGAAATTATAAAGAAACAAGACCTACAACCCAATTGACCTACTCGTGAGCTTCGATGTTGTTTCGCTCTTCACACAAGTGCCCATTCAAGAAGCCTTGACAGCTATCCACAACAAATACAACCCCCCCAAGCACATCCTAGATCTGACCAACCACTGCCTAACCAACACATACTTCATCCACAATGGACAAAGATACAAACAGATAGAAGGAGCACCCATGGGATCACCCCTCTCACCGGTCATCGCAAACCTATATATGGAACACTTTGAAACCATCGCGTTACAGAAGTCCGAACATAAACCCAAACTCTGGCTCAGATATGTTGACGACACCTTTGTTATCTGGCCACACGGGAAAGACAAACTGAACAACTTCCTCACACATCTCAACAGCCTACACCCCAAAATACAATTCACTATGGAAATAGAAGCCAACAACCAACTTCCCTTCCTGGACGTCCTAATCTACAAAAAACCCGACGGCTCCTTAGGACATACCATCTACCGGAAAAAAACACATACAAACCGCTACTTAAATGCACAATCACACCACCACCCTGCACAGATCAACTCCGTAGCAAAAACCCTCATCTCCAGAACCAAACGCCTCGCTGACAAAGACCACCTAAAAACTGAATTACACACTCTCTCGAATGCTTTAATTGCGAACGGATTCCAAAAAAACACCATCACCAAACTAATCCAAAAAGAAACACCCCCCAAGAACCAAGAAACAGAAGAGAACAACGGCACTGCCCTCCTCCCTTACATCAAAGGCACCACAGACAAAATAAGCAAAATTCTCCACAAACACAATATCAAGACAGCCTTTTGCACCGAACAAAAAATAGCCAACATTTTAAGAAACCCCAAAGACAAGATTGAGCTAGAAAACACTTCTTAACTGCTAAAACAGTATGGAAACAAAACCAATTATCTTGGGAGATTATTAAGGCTCTATACTAGACGCACTCAAGATTAGACATGGGCACGACTTGGTGAAATTGTCGTTTCCGTTTTCGGTTATCGTTTCCGTTACGTAATGGAAATGGTAATGATAATTAAGCCGTTAGAACTTGAACTCGAACCGAAAAATTTGGTCAGGTTTTTTGTTTCTGTTTGTGGCATCGTGGCAATCGTGCGATGCGAAGCAGAGAAAAGGTTTTAAAAGTTTTTTTTTAAAAAACCCGACTCCCAGCCAAAAAAACCAGGTGAAAATATGCCTGCCTGAGGCTTTGCCACCTACCAGAGGGGTGATTTCTGGGGGGTCCCCGGCCTTTCCCCCCCCTCTTCTCCTATCCTGGGCTGCTTGCACCAGGCTGGGGGGGGGTCATCCTCGTCGTCTGTCTTGCTGCATGCCATGCAGTGGGGGGGGGTCAAAAATGGCGACTGCAATTTTTCTTTTGAAATCGTGGTCAAAAAACACACCAAATCACCACAGAAACATGTAAAATTTATTTATTTTAAATGCCTGAATTTTTATAGTAGCAGCAGTGGGTTTTTTATAGCAATAAAAAGTCGTATTGATTTTATTTTATTTTATTTTATTTTTATTTTTTTAGAACTGCCCATTTGGGCTGGGCATGGGATGGGACCATGCAATTTTTTGAACCATTCCACCAATGGCATTGCCAGGTTTTTGACTGACACTTCTGGATGCTGAGGCACCTTCCAGAAATCGCAGTCGTGTGTATGGATGTGGTTGAGGAAGGAGGGCTGGCTGCTGGTGCTGGTGTGATCCGATCGAGATTGAGGAGGGAGGCTGGAGGCTTTAGGATTTAAGTTAGGCAGGCAGGGAGGGAATTGAATTTAGAAAATAATTTCTTTAATTCCCTGCAGCTTTGTCTGCTGAAGGGAATAGCAGTTTATTCTTTATTTCTTCTCTGGAAGTTTGAGGATTTTTTTCTGATATTGGATAAAGGGGGAGGTTCGACTGGGAGTGGGAGGTGTGGATTTATTTTAAAAATATATTATATACTGCCATTTATTTTCTCTTTTTCCAACTTCAATTTGCTTGCACACTCACACATTTGGGGTGCAAGCCAAGAACAGAACCTCTATCCTTCCTAAGTGATATCCTAACTGCCCACTCGCCCGTCCGCCCGCACCGCCGCCCGCCTGCGGCCCGCACCGCTGCCCGCCCACTCGCCCGCCCATGGCCACCGCCCACCCATGGCCCCCCGCCACTGCCCCCGCCCGCACCTCCCCCCACCCCCCACCCCGCCCGCCACCTAGGGCGCAAAAACACCTAGCGCCGGCCCTGATTGCGGGACGCCCCTATGCTCTGGGAAGTTAAATCACGCTAAATCGCGGTGGAAACGACAAACGGAAACGACAAATTTTTGAAAAATTTCGCGACAAACGGAAACGAGCCGAAACAGACCCGTTCCAACAAACGAAAACTCGAAACATCATTTTTTCTGGTCGTGCCCATGTCTACTCAAGATGTAGATGTAATATATCTTTACTTCAGTAATGCTTTTGACAGAGTGCTGCATGGTATTTTCATGAGAAAGCTAGCTACGTGTGTGTTGGACTGAACAACAATCAGGCGGATACACAGTTGGTTGCAGAATCATACTCAGAGAGTGATTATCAATGGTTCCTTCTCAGACTGGGAAGAGGAAATAAGTGGGGTGCCACATAAGTGGGGTGCAAGAACCTCTCGGTGGCAAGAAAAGCTTTGAATGGAATGAACTGTTTGAAGCAGTGGTTCACAACCTTGGGTCCTCTGGTGTAGTTGTACTACAGCTCCGAGAAATCCTGGCCAGCACAGCTAGTGGTGAAGGACTCTGGCAGTTTTAGTCCAAAGAACATCTGGGGACCCAAAGCTGGGTACCAAAGATGTAAAGAGAGACCAGATGGACACATTAGAGTCATATGTAACAAATATTAAATGAAGCTATACATAATTGTCTGTTTTTGGAGTTCTACCTGACAGGCAGACATCTAAATGCGCTTTACCTGGAAGAAGAGCCGAAGCTGGAAGGCTTTGATGTCTATGGAGGACAAACTCTGCTCCAGCTTTCAGTTCAGAAATTAATCTCCCATCTAGCAAAAGAAGCTTGGGAAGAGTTAGGCCTACGTGAGGCATAAAACCTTCTAACTTCCCCTCAGTGGAGCCACATTTCATAGAATCATAGAATCACAGAGTGGGAAGAGACCTCAAGGGCCATCCAGTCCAACCCCCTGCCATGCAGGAACCCCCGTCACAGTATTTCTGACAGATGGCCATCCAGCCTCTGCTTAAAAGACCTCCAAAGAAGGAGACTCCACTACCCTTTGTGGCAGCATATTCCACTGCCAAATAGCTCTAACCGTCATGAAGTTCTTCCTAATGTTCAACTGGAATCTCTTTTCCTGTAGCTTGAAACCATTGTCCTGAGTCCTAGTCTCTGAAGCCATGGAAAACAAATCAGTCCCCTCTTCAATATGACATCCTTTGAAATATTTAAACATAGCCATATCCCCTCTTAGCCTTCTTCTTGAAAGGCTAAACATTCCCAGTTCCCTAACCCGTTCCTCGTAAGACATCTCTTTCAGACCTTCAGCCATCCTGGTCGCCCTCCTTTGTATCCGCTCGAGGTTGTCAACATCCTTTTTAAATTGAGGCACACAGAACTGGACACAGTACTCCAGGTGGGGCCTGACCAGAGCAGAATAGAGTGGTACTATCACTTCCCTTGATCTAGACACTATGGTTCTCTTGATGCAACCAAGAATCACATTGGCTTTCCTGGCCGTGTTTGTAAATGTTTGTGTGTCAGCTACAGCTCCCAGAATGGACAACTGTGGGGTTTGTAGTCCAGAAATTCTAAATAGCACTTCCCTATTCATTGCACTGTTAAAGGCTAATTAAGAAGTGAGATTCAGAGAAACACAGAGATGCAGTGAAATAAATAAATAACAGACGATGTAAAGTGTTAAATTGTTTTTGGCAGACAGGAAAACATCTGGGAAACTATGAGCTTAAAAAGCCTTTTACTAACACCCTTATTTGCTGTTTGATTTTACAATTGGCTATTTGGTGTAATTGAGCAATATCTGAAAAGCAGAATAATTCTGATGGGGAAAAAACAGGTTTTTCATAGCTTTCAAGAATAATCATACATGAGAAGAAATGCCCCATGACTCAAGACTTTACACTTTTGCAACATTTGCAGGAAGTTTTTGGAAAATTAGTGCACACATTAAACCAGTGATGGTGAACCTTTTAGAGACTGAGTGCCGAAACTGTGACTAAAATCCCACTAATTTTTTGCAAAGTACCAATACAGCAATTTTACCTGAATACGGGTGGCTGTGAAGGGCCAATGCCGGGCGCACACAGAAAGGGCTCTGAGTGCCAGCTTTGGCATCCATGCCATAGGTTTTCCAACACTGCATTAAACCATGTGCAACCTTCACAATTAAAACAGCTGAAAACATGCACAGCTGGGGTGGGGGAAGTGCAAATATATTTTAATCTGCGTTGGGAGAGGGAAAATCTGCAAATTAAGTAAAATATATTAATAACTAAGCATTTGATGTGTGTTAAACAGATGCCCCACTTCTATGCAAGAAGAACCTTCCCTGCCATGACAAAAACAGGCCTAAATCCAACTAGTAGTCCTCACCAGAGCACCTCTACCAAAAGTACTGCTGAATGATGCATCAATGCTTACATAATTTCCATTGATTCTGTGTGTTGACTCTGGTTGAGACTACCAATTATGTTCAGGGCAAGATCTCACAACCCAATCGATGAGGAGAAAATGCAAAAGAACAAACATCTGGAATCACATTATATTACATAAGAACACAGAACACAAGAATAGCCATGCTGGATCACGCCAAAGGCCCATCTAGTCCAGCTTCCTGTATCTCACAGTGGCCCCACCAAATGCATCTGGGAGCACACAAGACTAGATATCTGTCTCCTGATACCACTCCCCTGCATCTGGCTCTTGAAGTATTCTGGTTTTAAGACTGGAGATTACACATCTCCATCATGGTTTGTAAGCTGTGATGGACCTTTCCTCCAGGAATCTGTCTAATCCCCTTTTGAAGGCATCCAGGCCAGGTGCCATCACCACATCCTGTGGCAGGGAGTTCCACAGACTAACAACCCGCTGGGTGAAAAAAAAATTCTTTTGTCTATTCTCACTCTCCCAGTTCTCAATTTGAGTGGCTGTCCCCTAGTTCTGGTATTTTGTGAGAGGGAGAAGAGTGTCCCTCTATCCACTTTACTCATGCCCTTCATAAATATTGATTTAATTCTTTAGTTAAGAGGAGCGGTTCTGGCAGAGGAATCTGCCCAAGTTCTTCTGTCGGGAAGACAGATGCAAAGAACTCATTTAATTTCTCTGTAATTTCCAAATCCTCCTTTATCTCCCGTTTCCCCCCCTCACCATCCAGAGGGCCAACTGGTTCTCTGACAGGTTTTCTACTTCTAACATATTTAAAGAAGCTTTTATTATTTCCATTGTATTGCTAGCCAAATGTTCCTCAAGGTCTTTCTTTGCCTTTCTTATCATCTTCTTACATTTCTTTTGCCAGAGTTTGTGTTCCTTTTTGTTTTCCTCATTTGGGGAGGATTTCCATTTATGGAAAGACCTCTCCTTGCTCTATAGAGCCTCTTTAACTCCACCAGTTAGAGAGGCTATTGCCCATTGGAAGGCCAGTGTGGTACAGTGGATAGACCATTGGACAAGGGCTCTGGAGATCTTGGTTTCAATCACTATTTGCCCATGAAAATTCAGTGAGAGATGGTAATGGTAAACCAGTCCTTGAACATCTCATATACCTAAATCCTCTCTGGGTTGCCTAAAGACAGAAATTATCTGACAAGACAATAAGGTCTGATGACATTCAATGATGTTGGGACCCCGTATAGTGTAGTTATTAGAGTGCCAGAATACAACTGAGGAAACTTAAATTCCTGTCTTTCACTTGACCATGGAAACTCACTGGAGTTGGAGGCAACAATGGTAAATCACTCCTCTTGAATATCTCACTTTACTCAAAAATCATCTTAGGATTGTGAAAAGATAGAAAGGACCTGATAAAAACAAAGTGTGCTGCTTTTACACTGTGCCATAGTGTTTAAAGCTTTCTCTGGGAAGTTTACATTTGAAAAACAAAAAGCAAAGCATGCTAACTTCCCATAGCACTTAAAGCACACTCTGGGTGGTTAACAAGCAGTTATACATGCTGCACATTGCCTCCACAGCAAGCTGTGTACTTATTTTACTGACCATGAAAGGATGGAAGGCTGAGTGAGTCTTGGGCCCACTACCTGGGATTGAACCCTGAGTTGTGAGCACTAGAGATGGGCACGACTTAGCGGTATTCCCGTTTCCGTTTCCGTTACTCGGTTCCGTTACTCTACGGAAACGGTAACGGGAATCACTCCCCCAGACTTCGAGCTCGAACCGACGAATGAACAATTTTGGTCTGATTTGTTGTGCTCGTTCCTTGCATCGAGCGATCGCGCGATGCCACACGCGGCACAGAAAAAAAGTTTTTAAAAGTTAAAAAAACCCGGTTCCCGGCCAAAAAGCAGGCGGAAAAATGCCTGCCGTGCCTCAGGGCACCTACCAAAGGGGTTGTTTCTGGAGGTCCCCGGCCTCCCCCCCCATCCCCCATCCTGGGCTGCTCTGGTGGAACTCGCCGCAGGCTCGCAGCCAGCAAAAAGCCCAGTCTCGCCGCCGGCCGCCGCAATTAAAGCGCAAGCAAGCGGCACGGACGGCACAGGAAAAACCTTTTAAACTCTCCCCCACCCATTCCCGGGCCAAAAAAGCAGGCGGAAAAATGCCTGCTTGACTAAGGGCGCAGGGCACCTACCGGAGGGGTGGTTTCTGGAGGGGGGGTCCCGCCTCCCCCCCGTCCTGGGCAGCCGGACTCGAGTCGCCAACTCGCCATGCCATGCGGTGCGGGCGGGGGATCCAAAATGGGGCGGCGAACGCAATATTGTTTTTGAAATCGTGGTCCAAGAACACACAAGCACAACAGAAACACGCAAAAATTTATAAACTGCCAGATTTTTAACAGTAGCAGTGGGTTTTTTCTTGCAACAAAATGTCTCTCTCTCCTCTCCTCCTCTGTCCTCCATTGATTTTATTTTATTTTATTTTATTTACACCTGCGCAATGATGGGCTGGCCGAGTGGCCAGACATGTGGGAGTGGACGACCATGCAAATTTTTGGAGCCATCCCACCAGTCGCATGGCCACTTGGCCATGGAGACCTCTGGGATGTGCCAAAAAGCCCCCTAAAACCTGCCCTAGCCCCCTAACCCTAACCATAATCCTTGACTCCTTACCCATATGTCACAGACTGTCTTCTTAGTGGGTCAGAGAGGCACCCAGAGGTGCAACCCACTAGCCCACCGTAACCTTACCCATCACTAGCCTAACCCTAGCCCTAACCCTAACCCACCTTAACACTAAGCCAGATGTACTTGCATTGCACTACACGCAAGTACAATTCCCTTCTGTGTGAGACATGGTGGTGTGAGAGCCTTAGTTAGGCATCTCACTATGGCTCTGGGTTCAGTGCCATCCACTAGTCTTCACAGTCACTCTCTGCACATTCTGTTTTGCAATATCCATATGGCTATTGCATAGCATTTTGCAGCAGCAGCAGGTGAGGAAGGGAGACCCCCATGTTGAGGGGTCTCTTGAAGCCTGCTTCCCCTTCCTAGTGGGTGAGGATAGGAGGCACCCACGGGTGCCTCCAGGAGCCCACTTTCCCTTTATAGCGGGCCAGAGAAGGCACCCACCCCAGGGAGGTGCCTCCAGGAGCCCGCTCCCCCCCAAAAAACCCAGTACTAACGACAATGAAAAAACGAACGAACCGACTAATTTTTGTGAATTTTCACAAAAACCGGAAACGACCCGAAACGGGACCGGCCCGACTAACGACAACTCGAAAAAAATTTTTTTCAAGTCGTGCCCATCTCTAGTGAGCACAGCTATGTCTGCAGTATATGACTTTCACCACTGCACCATGAAGTTCTTTTTTAATTAAGTAGGCTACATATTGGCCTCCCCACCAGCACCTGGCAAGCTGGGTACTCAATTTACTGACTTCGGGAGGATGGAAGCCTGAGTGAACCTACTTGAGACTGAACCTGGGTCATGAGCACAGTTTTGGCTGCAGTGCTGCAACTTAATCACTGTGCCAGGAACCTCCTTTTATGAGATAGCACATAAAAACTGATAAGTGATACTGGTGTATATGAGTATAATACAACTTGTTTGGCTTTCTTCCAGTTGCTTTGGGAAGCTTGCCAGAAGTGACATCATAGTGCTCTATTTCTATACTTCTAATCATACAACGGTTTGTGGGGTATATGCAATATATCACATCATCTTTAAGAGAACACTAGGATAGTAACTAGCAGTATATCTATTGATAGGGCAGCTCCCAGAACTGACACTGCATGGGGGAATTATCTTTCACAAAGAGAGCAGAAAAGAGTATTTTGTCAGACTGAAAGAACCGCAGCGAAAATATCTACTGTTCTTCCCAACAATCCATCTCAGGTTTTCAAAACAAGATGAAATTATTCGGGTAGTATGAAATCTTCCACAAATACACAATAAAAGGTGTCAGAGTATTCATATTTTTCCTGCGTTTGAGTTACACGGTCTGTTATCAGGAAAGCCTTTGATCCTTTACAGTGAAAAGTATATGATCGGGATATATCTTTCTGTGCTCACCCACCACAATAGCTGAGAAAGAAATACAGGCAATGGTGCAGGTATTCAAAGCCCAGTTTAAAAATCAGACATCTAGCATCAAGAAAGATTCTAAATCTCTCAACATGCATCCTATGTTGTTCTTCTCACTGGTGGGTTTGGGACTGAAAGACTTGGAGGCATTCAAGAAAGCCATGATGATCACAATTGCTCAGTCCTAAAACCAAGCCATGTTACAGGTAGCCCATCATTTAAAGACATGTAGATTTTAATAATTCCACAGATTTAATTCAGAGATTATCATGACTGAGCAAATGATATCTGTGCTTAGCTCCCAATGACCAATCACCACAAAAATGAATGATGAATGAATGAAATGAAATGAAATAATCTATCGTCTTCCAAGAAAGATGTTTTCATTCTACATTATATATATATATATATATATATATAATGGTTGTAGATTTTTTTTTAAAAAATTGCAACCTGTATATTAGCCAATTGTTACCCACTTTACCTTTGACTCTTCACACACACACACACACACACACACACACACACACACACACTTTTACCTCAGTCAGGCTTCAGTGTCAGAGGCTGTTAGAATTCTGAAACAAATTAGTAATGGCAGTATAATATTCAGAGTGTTTATGTAAGTAAATAATGAAACTATCCAATTAAGATATTATACTATGTGCCAAGTTAATATGTTTTGATTGTATTCTGATATGAAGATTTTGTAAGTAAAAGAGAAACATTTTTATTATATTCTCAACACCAGAGTCTCTGATTGAATAATTTGAGCATGTCGGCCAGTTGAGGTAATTTGAGGTCAATCCGATTAAAAGAAACTATACAATAAGGACTGGTGAATTTGAGGGAGATTTGTAAATATCTTAATCTGCTCTGTAGGTCTCTGTCTGGAACTTTATCCTCTGAGTAAATTGAACATTCTGTAATATGTTCCATATACTGCAAGGCTGCCTTTGAAGAACGTTCGGATAGCTCTACTAACCAGTGATAATTACAGGAAGTATATGACTCCCTGGTTGGAGAAACTTTACTAGACACAACATTGTTTATCATCACATTTCAAACTCCTGATGGTGACCTAAAATCCCTATAAGGTTTAAGTCCAGGCTATCTGAAGTCGATATCACTGTATGAATAAGTCTGGGTTTGTTTTTTCTTTGTTTGTTGTAAGAACATGAGAAAATACCTTTTTAGTGGTTATGTTTCTGAAAATCCATTTATGGACCACATTGCATCCTTACACTGTGAGAAAGCGTCAATAGAAAACAAATCTTTGTAAATCTGCAAACTACAGCAGATTGGAATAATTCATGCTGTGACCATAATATGCTCTAAGCATGTGAACATCTGATTGCAAGGTGCAAATGAAGAATTTTATCTTCTGATAACAGGGTATCAAGGCCTGTTTCATCCAACAAAGACAGGAACTGGCCACTAGCCACATGTTTGACGAACTTGCTTATAATGAATGGGCTATTAATAGAATCATAGAAGGGCTGGAAGGGACTTGTCTAGGTAACTTGCCTACAGCTATTTACACCTCCTGAATTATGGTTAGTGGGGGAAAATGGAGGAACCTTAGGCAATCTTAACACTCTTGCATCAAGGGAGAAAATTACATTGGGTAAATTTTAGGATATTTTTTTTTGCACCACTGGAATTCCATTCTACTCCGGGTTAAAAATAGACTTAGCTTTGTAATTACAGTTAGAGCTGGGCTTGTGCTTCATATGCAGTTCCAGTATTTCCTGAAGAGAATGAAAATTTCAGTATTCTCCATGCCACCAAATCAAGCTAGTGAGCACCACAGGACATCATTTCTGTTTTGTGGTATTAAGAATTGTATACCTCAGTACAGTGGCTCCCAACCCTGGGGGTCAGGACCCCTTTGGGGGGGGGGGTTGAACAACCATTTCACAGGGGTCGCCATGAGCCAGTGAAGAAAAAGGCACAAACGGCTTGGGTCTGGAGGGGGGGGGGAGAAGGGGGAAAATAGTGAGTTAAAGCTTGATAGGTTGGAGGGGATGTCAGTCAATGGCACTGGAGGCTGCGATTGGCTGAGGGTGCCTGTAGAGGGAATTTGTATATGGCACCAGCGGCAGAGGCCTGCCAAAGGGGGCTTGTGGCCTTTTCCAAGCAGGGCACGGGGGTCACCATGACATGAGGAACTGTATTAAAGGGTCTCAGCATTAGGAAGGTTGGGAACCACTGCCTCAGTACAAGTGTTGATTGCATTAGAACAGTCAAGACTTTGCTCACAGCCAGTGTTCAATCATGGCAGATGCTGGCAGCCAGCTTAAGGTTGACCGAGCCTTCCATTCTTCCAAGGTTGGCAGAACGGGTTGGGTGGGAGTGGAGGCGGTGGCAATGTGTACTCTGTATAATTAACTGGAAGTTGAGTCATGGCAACTGGACTTCTTTTCTTGAGAGATTGAAATATTTTGCTGCTCATTCAAACAGCTTCGTCAGTCTGAGGAAAGCTAGTTGTGAGTCCTCCATTTTATAGTTCATTTTGATCTCATGTCACTCTGGTCTGAAATAGGCTCATAAGATGAACAAGGGCCTGAATGGGCTCATTAGGTAGACAATAGTATCATTAGGCCTTTAGGTGAAAAGTGGCCTAAGGTACTGAAACCCATAAAGTATGGGTTAGCTATGGCCTTGGTGGTAGAGTGAAGTATTTTTGATATGACTGGGTATTGTTGAAATCACTGCCTAAGTGGCAGATAGACTGTGCCTGAGCCCCCCCCCACACACACACACACATCTCTGTAGAGAGAGGGGTTTTCAATGCTCACATGAATGGCTTCCCTGACCCTTCTCTCAAAACATCTATCTTCATCTTTCAATGAGTGCCCTTTGTCCTTCAACTGGAGGTGTACTGCTGATTCTGGTTCTGAGCTGTTTCTGAGCTGATGGCCCTCCTATGTTGGGCCATCCTTCTGTTCACCTAAAGGTGAACAGAGACTATTGTCTACCTAACAAGCCTATTCAGGCCATTGTTCCTCTTATGAGCCTATTTCAGATCAGGGTGACAAGAAGTCAAAGGTAACTATAAAATGGAGGACTTGCAACTAGCTTTCCTCAAACTGATGGAGCTGTTTGGATGAGCAGTGAAACGTTTCAATCTCTCAAGAAAAGAAATCCAGTTGCCACGACTCAACTTCCAGATAATCTCACCTGGATAATTGAGAATCTTCACAGACCTGTATAATTAAGTTGTAAAAGGCTCAGAAAGTACTTTAAGCATTGTGGGGCTTTATATAAGCAGCACACATTGCTTTTGCCTCTTGGTATTCACTGTGGGGAAAGGCCTGGATCATTTTTTATTCCTATCTATTACGTTGCCTGGAAGAAGAAAGTGTCCCAAGAGCAAAAATCAGTACATTTGTTGGGAACATTTTTCTCCCAGTTACTTTATTTCCATATAGAGAAACCAAAGTATACATATAAAACAGCTGTAGGCTTTCTTTATACAGCAGTTCTTCAAGTGACAAATGCCATAAAATCCCTACAAGGCAGGTGTACTTCTTTGTGGGTCCTGCAAGAAAACATGACTCTGGGAGATTAAAATTTCCCATCCTGGGACATGAGGGTCAAAGATCTCCCAATGTTGCATTCTTTTTCAAGGAGGACTTTATATTCTTCCATACCCAATTAGCTTTCTCAAGTCTACTAGCCCTCTTCAAATATCTGAAGTTTTCCTACCAGGAGTTAGAGATGGGCACGGAACGAACATTTTTTCGTTTCCGTTATTCGTTAGTCCTTCCGTTACGTAATGAAACGACAAACGAAAATTATGATGAAAATGCAACGAAACGAACAGAACCACGAAAATTGTGGTAGTTACGTTTCGTTTCCGTTAATGGCGACGGGCAATGAAATGAGCTGTTTTAAATGTTAAAAAATGCCCTGGACATACCTAAAAACACAGCGATAATGTGATAATTATTTGAAATTATTACCTACCAGGGGGTTGGGGTCCTTAAAACGTTTGTTTTTGTCTTCTCCCATCGCGATGTATTTTTCTTTTCCCTTTAAAATGGATGTCACCACCAGCCACAAAATGGAGGCAAGCCATGTGATGGGTTCATGTTCAACCAATAGCATGCCCAGGTTGCAGACTGGGCGGGCAGGTCTGGCAGCCACAGAGGGCATAAAAAGTGCTGGCAGCCCCCGTCCTCCTTGCAGTCTCTGGTGGGAGTTAGGGTGGGATTGCGGTCTCTGCGACTCTAGCTTCAGTCGTGCAGCCTCCCTGTGTGTGTGTGTGCTGCGTACCTCTCGGTGAGTACCCTCCCTTGCCCCGCAGTGCAGTCACTTTGCGGCTGCCTTGCACCCTGGGCAACGCCCGCCGCTGCCTTTGCAGCCTCCCTGCGTACCTAGTCTATACTGTGTCTCTGCCAGCATCCATTTTTTTAGTGTTTCCCCTCTGGTCTGGGGCATTGGAGGATGCCTGGTCACAGAAATGCTTTAAAAATCATGCAAAAAGCAGGTAGAAACGACAAATGAAGAAATGAAAAACAGTAACGAAATTTTTCCAAAAATTCACGACAAACGGAAACGAACCAAAACAGACCTCTCAACGACAAATGAAAAACCAAAATGCCATTTTTTTGTTTCATGCCCATCTCTATCAGGAGTTTAGAATGAGCTAATTTCTGCTGGTTCCTGAGATGATTGCATGAACCAGTAGACTTTGATGACAGGAAAAGATACCATGACTAGGCATTAGAAAGAGCGTTCTGAAAGTGAAAATGGTTTGAGAGTAGAATGGACGGTCTCAGAGGTTAGTCAACATTGAAAGTTTTAAAACAGCAGTTGAGTGGATGCCAGACATACTTTTGATGTGGAACTTCTGTATCATGGGCGTAAGGCTGGATGCCAGACATACTTTTGATGTGGAACTCCTGTATCATGGGCGTAAGGCTTTTTGGTGTCTCTTAGATATCTAGAAGAACTTGTGTATTTTTAAGTGTAATAAACCTGGAAAGGTATGTGAGGAGAAAACATGTTGTCATCTGGATTTATGCATCTGTATTTTCCCTCATCCACCCAAAACTGGGCCAGACAGTGTTCCTTGCATCAGCTTCATCAAAATCACAATGCGATTGGAGCTCTGGCTATAGAAAACGACAGTGCCGAGACACAAAAAGCATCATTCTCGTCGTCATCATCATTGTCGTCATTGCCGTTGTCATCAGTGCGCTGCTTATATACTGCGTTGTAGTACTTAAAGCCATCCCTGGGTGGTTTACAATGTCATTAAGTAGGCTACAGGTCGCCCACCCTCCCCCAGCAAGCTTGGTACTCAATTTACTGACATCAGAAGGGAGGAATGCTGAGTGAACCTCAGTCTGGCTACCTGGAAACGAACCCAAGGTTGTGAGCAGAGATTTGTCTGCGGTGCTTCAATTAAACCACAGTGCCACAAGGCTCCTCACAAAGTTGGAGTAACAAGCCTGAAGGAAATATTTGTTATGTATATATTCATAACCCATATTTCCCATAAAATTCCAGGAAAGAGCAACTATGGATAACAGACTGGGAAAATATGACAGTATGACTCCAAGGTCTCAGGGAAATGACAAGTAATACATTTAAATAAGTTAAATTAAAGTTATAAAGGCACAGTTCTTATCCCAAAATGAAACTTGTACATTCTTTCAAAGAATAAGTCTAGGAATAAATATTCATTACCTTAGATTGTGATAATATTTATAAAATTCTGATAGAAAAGATAAGCAACGTTTCCATTAAAACTATCATTCTACAAGATCTTGAATTAACTCATGCAGAGAAATAATTTTGATGAACAACTTATATGTCTCCTAATCATTTTTACAAGTTATCACTTCTATCAAAGGTTATGAATGTTATCTAAGGAATATGAGGGTTCTGATTAGTTCCACCCCCATAGTAACCACCAAAGCATCTAAGGCACTGTGTTATGACATGGCATGTGAAACCTAGCATGGTCATACATCTTGATAATGTTTTGATGGTATTGTTATATTAATCTGCACCACCCAACCATTATTCACAACTATGAATATATTATG
The DNA here is from genome assembly GCA_037367245.1 of Phrynocephalus guinanensis. Classification (NCBI taxonomy): domain Eukaryota; kingdom Metazoa; phylum Chordata; class Lepidosauria; order Squamata; family Agamidae; genus Phrynocephalus; species Phrynocephalus guinanensis. Next base: position 38,380,191 of record CM074733.1, read on the forward strand.
ATTAGAAGTGGGAGCAAATAAAAAAATCTAATTGTGATGTTCAACGAATATTGCTAATTCATTAAATAGTCATCCCTTGATATTTGTTGGGTCTGTCAGACAAGGTAGGGATGGCAGAGTGAGAATGGGGTGGGGCTTGGGCGGTAGGCTGGGCATGCGGAGGGCTTGGTTGTGAAAAAAAGAAAGAAAGAAAGAAAGAAAGAAAGAAAGAAAGAAAGAAAGAAAGAAAGAAAGAAAGAAAGAAAGAAAGAAAGAAAGAAAGAAAGAAGAGTGTACCTGAGTTTATGTTCTTTTCTTCATAACAACCATCTCCTGTCTTTCTCCTTGTGTTCTCTGGGCTGCAGGTTGGGAAATATGTATTACAGGAGTAGGCTATCACAGCTGGGATCTGATAGTTGTGAGTTTTTCAGGCTGTTTGGCTGTGTTCTGGAAGTTTTTCTTCCTGATATTTCACCAGTCTCTGTGGCTGGCATCTTCAGAAGGCAAGGAGCTCTGGGAACTAGGAGTTCTCCCCAGAGCACAGAAAGAAAACTCACAACAGCTATTCCAGGAATAATTCTGATGGCGATGTGTTAATGGCCATGAATGCTTCTCCATTTGCAGGAATGGGCTGTCTCCCACCTACATGATCCAAATGCACACATTGCCACAGAGCAGCTCAGAATATGCCCCAAATGGTAACAAGTAGATCAGATTGAGACACGTGTTGTCTTAGGAGGCCAGCAACACACACAGCCCAGGACAAAAGTGTCCCCTGAAGCCAATCACCATTTCCATTATGTACCTATGAAGGAGCCGTGTTCAGAATGGCAGCTGGGTGAGTATGTGAAGCATGCCCAAGGATGCTAATATTTCTGTACAAAAGATTGATCGCTGCTTTCACTGTGTGGCAGCCAGGATATCACATGCCACAATCAGAGATGGATCGGCACTAGCAGGTGTGTAGCTCCTAATAGAAAAGGGCAAGAGTGCTTTTCATCAACCAGGAAGCCCCAAGAAATGGAGTTTGCTAACCTCTCCACTCAGATAAACAAGAGCCAGTGAACAATCTCCATTCAATCTGGGGAACCGCTTTGCCTAGTCATATCTGGCCCTCCCACACATGTACTGCATCAAAGAGATAGGGCGGAAGTGTGGAAGAGGATTAGCTGTGCCATGGGCAGAATGCACCTCCTGCAACCATTTTGATAAAGGGTCTTTGTCCAATATCATGGCATCTCCAGACGCAGATGGATTTTGAATTGTTATCAGCCTGATTAATCCCAGTTGTTTCTGCTTCAGAGAGCAGCTCCACCTCAGTGAAAATAAATCACTCGTTAGGATAACGAGGAAAGACTTTGTGAGCATCGGTTGACGTAGGCTGCTAAAAGTTGCTTTTTGTGTGCTCCCTTTGAAAACCTGTACCCTTGAAGGCAGTATTGTGTGATGCAAAAAATCAAGCTAGTGAATGCTTCTACAGGAGAAGCCAACCAGAGTGAAATGTTGCCTTCACAAAGTAAGAGATAAAAAGTGCTGTTTAAGCACATGCTTGACTCCCTTTTGATGATCAAAATAATCTAGATATCCTTATGTTGGGCTCTACTGTTTTGCCTCAGTAGCTGGTTAAAGAATTCAGTGAGTTATATATCCAACTGCAGACCCAGAGGCTGGACCTTGGATATTTCACCAGGCACCTCCAGAGAAGAGCCAACCTATGTAGACCTGGGCAAGCTGCACAGTCCCAGAGCATCCACCTCCCTACCCCCCACCCCACCCCACAAAGAGAGAGAGAGAGGGACAGAGAGAGAGGAGGGAAGGGCAAACCACTATGAATACTCTATACTTAGATAACCTTGGAAATTATCACCAAAAGCCATATCTGACTTGATGATGTCATCTCTATGGTTTATTTTTCTTCCCTTAGGGCCTTTTTACACGACCCCTAAGATCCGCTGGTCCCTTAAATTTGGACCAGAAATCTTGAGGGTTTGTCGCTCTCCCTGCGTTCCCACCCCCTCCGCACTTCCTTGTTCTGTCTGCGTGAGGGGAGGGAGAAAAAAAGGGAGAAAAGAATGCACTCTTACCTCCGGAGTGCCGGTGGAAGTTGCTCCGACCCCCCGTCACTTCCTGGTTCCTCTTAAAGGGGCGGGAGGCAAAAGACAACAACAAAACGAAGCGAGGAGAGCCCGGCACTCTCCGCATCAAAATTTTTCACTCTCCCAGAGCAGGTACTCGAAAGGTGCGCTGGGTCGCGCTTAGGTGGGCGGGGTCGCACTTAATTTTCTGTTAGCTCTGGAGCTGGTGGGGAAACATTTTTAAGCTCCGGAGCTGAGAGCCATTTGCAGCGGAGCTTAGGGGTCATGTATAAATGCCCTTAGCTGGATCAACATGTTTCAGTTAGTTTAACTTGAATTTGTTTTTTACAATTACAATTAGAATAGAAGATGAAATGGAATATAAATCCCTGACCCAGTGTTTATTGGTAACACTATACCAGGAATTTCAGAGAGGAATGATTTTATTTTATTTTATTTGTTGGGAGGAGACTTGCTTACAGACCACATCCATTTACAAGGCAATAATTCAAAAACCTCTTCCATCCAATGTTTGCACTAAAAAGCAGCTTAAAAAGCCTTTGCAACATTGTGCATTTAAATGCATACTTTTACACAAATGCTTCTTACAAACCACATTATTATTATTATTATTATTCTCAAAATATCTGTTATTAAAAGCATTTCATTCAAAAATAAGCATTTTAGAATAGCTCCTTCTTGGTGTCTTTCTGTTTGAGCAAAAAACTGTTAGGAAAGTCAGACTAGTGTGAACTCTGGTGTGTAATCATTAGAGAAAACATCAGATTTGAATATATCTCACACTGAATTAGGTTCAGTTTTCTTCGGAAGACATTTAAATTGTAGCAGGATTCCTCTAAAGAAGATTGACTATGAATCTAAACATCCTAGGTGATTTATTTTTAGTTATAACATTGTCAAGTGCTATGGGACTATTTGCTTATTAGACATACATTGATGAATCTTGCAAGCACATTTTTACTAGGGATGGGCACAAAATGAAAAAAGTGTTTCGTTTCATTTCTTGTTTTGTTTTGTTTAACAAAATTTCTAAAATGAAATGTACCAAAATGAAATAATTCATTATGCTATAAAAGTACTCCTCTGGGGACTAGAGGCACCAAATTTGATGGGTAGCTTCCTTGGCCTCTTCCCTTTAAAACCTCCATATTTTGAGAGGGTTGGGGCTCAGAGAGCGACGTTATTCAACTACAAAACAGGTAACCCCTAGGGAAAAAAATCATTTGTAATTGGAATGGTATGCATGTAGTCGAAAATACTGATCCCAGGCATCTAGTAGCATTAAAATTAAAGTGGAACTTCCTCAAGCTCTTCCCTTTAAGCCCCTCCAAATGTGGTATTTCATAAAATTAGTCTCTTATTTAACATACAACATGGAGAATTAGAACAACAAAATGCTAGACAACAACACCAATACATAAATTGCTTGTAGAAAAGCAAAGTTAAAGTCTCATTTTGAATTCAAATTTAGACAAAAATCCAAGGCATTTTCCTCAGCTGGGCTGGTTGTCCAATATACTGTATTGAAGAATTAGCTCCATGTGTGATCTTCTAAAACTTAAAATAAAACAACAATTAGATTGTATGCAGTTCATGAACTCACTATGTGGATTTATCTGTCTAACGCAAACCTATAGGAATTATACCTAAACCAAGTTGGCAAAAGCCTCAGTAGTCCAAGGGGCAATGGTAGGGCTGGCCTTTTCAACTCTCCCACTCTTTCTAATTCAAATTTATTCCTCACAACCCTGCTCTCAGTCCCACCCCTTTAGACAAAACCAAAATTTCATGCAGACTATATAAATTTTGATTTGGAGGGACACAGACACACAGGTGCCATGTCTCTAAAATTAATAAATGTATCCACAAAGAAATATAGGGAACTCTAAGGAAAACTCCAGGCTGCAGGGGTAAGGTATGAGGAATGAGTATTGTTTTATGAGTACATGAGCTTATTTCTAATTACAGGAAATTGTTTTCTCAGGACTGTTGATTTTAGTTCTTTTTGAAGCAATAATGAAATAAGACAACACAAATGTCCAGTGTTCTCTCCTTGCTTTGAAAGAGCAGGAGAACAGTATTCTCAAAACCGCTGTTGGCAGAATTTGGAAGATGATAGCGTACGGGCGCTTGCTTGAGAATGTTTTGGATGCTTCTAGCTAAACAATGACACCCAATCCTTCTGAAATTGTGCAGGCTTTGTTACTGGGTCTAAGAATGATAGTATCTCTATCAGCTTGATAACCAATTCCTTGTTTCCCTGAAAACAACTAAGTGCACATCTTAGTTGCATCTGAGTCTGGCTAGAAATGAGGCACTGTGAAAGAAAAGGGGAAAAAACCAGCATCACATGGGGGACTTTTAAAAAGATAACAGAAATTTAAAAAGTTTTAAAATGCCGACCTGGCCGGGAGACGCATGGTCGGCCTTGTAAAATAAAAAATAAAAAAATAAAACAAGTGCCAACCCAGTCCCATGGGCTGTGTGGTTGGAACTGAAAAATAAAAATAAAAATTAAAAAATTAAAAATGGTGCCGGCCCCAGGCGGTACTTTAAAAAAATAATTTAAAAAACTTAGTCTGGCCCGTGGGCCAGCCAGAAGTAAAAAAAATAAAAAATAAAAATAAAAATAAAAATAAAAACAGGTGCAGGGAAGCAAGCACCTCCCAGCTGTGTGGGGGGAGCCCCCCCGGGCGTTGGAGGTTTCTCGCCAGCCTCCCAGATCCCTGAGCAGCCAGTGCCAACGAGAGGACTCCGCACCTGTTTTTAGTTGTTTGTGTTTTTATTTTTATTTTTATTTTTATTTTTATTTTTTACTTCTGGCTGGCCCACAGGCCAGACCAAGGTTTGTTTGTTTGTTTGTTTGTTTGTTTATAATTTTTCAGCACCTACCACGCGGCTCATGGGACCAGGTCGGTGCTTGTTTTATATTTATTTATTTTTATGTTTATGTTTATGTTTATTTTACAAGGCCGACCATGTGGCTCCTGGGCCAGCAGAGCTGTTTTTTTTTAACAGCTGAGAGGTGCTTGCTTCCCAGCACCCCCATTTGCTGGACTCCGTTGCTGCCGGGATGCTGAGGTAAATAACCAGAACCAGTTCACTTTTTTAACTGTACGTTTTTTTTTAATTGTACGAACCAAGCAAAAATGAACTGGGGGGGGGGGCGAAACAGAACTAACTGAACTATGGTTTTTCTGGTTGTGCTCACCTCTATTAAGTATGAGTGACTGTGAAGTTTCTCAGTCACCCAGGTGAATTTATCTGGAAGTTGAGTCATGTCAACTGGACTTCTTTTCTTGACAGATCGAAATGTTTAGCTGCTCATCCAAACAGCTTCGTAAGTCTGAGGAAAGTTAGTGGTGACTCCTCCATTTTATAGTTCACCTTCATTTCACATCCCCCTGGTATGAATAGGCTCATAAATTGACTCTGAGTCAACCTTGTAGAGAGCTTTGCAGTAGTCAGTCTTTAAAACTTGTGGTTACAATATGTGATTAAGTTTCTTGTCACTGATCTTGAATACCTCTTATTCTTAGCAAAGCCAAGTACCATCCTTGCTCATGCATAACTGGCAAAACTACACTTTTGCAAGCTTATGGGTCACAGCCAAGCAGATTACTATAATTTAATTACACTTAATATCAAGTACAGTACAGCAGCGGTTATCAAACTGGGTGCCGTGGCACCCCGGGGTGCCGCAGGCGTCTGCCAGGGTTGCTGTGGCAATAAAATTTAATTGACTAAACCTCCCACAAACATAAAGGAAATAATGAAAAGTCCATCCAAACAGTTCCATTCATTGCATTAAAGACAATTGAGCATTAAATCTGCACTATTTTTTCCTTCTTTTCCTAAGTATTCAAACCGCTTTAAAGGTAGCTGTGCCACAATTTTTTTTTAGCACAAGGGTGCTGTGGTGAAACCACCGAAGTACAGCATTTGAGTTACCTATTGGTGAATATATGATCCTAGAACTCTCAATGGAAGGTAAAGGTAAATGTTTCCCCCACACATGCATGCTAGTCGTGTCTGACTCTAGGGGTGGTGCTCGTCTCTGTATGCAAGCTGAAGAGCCAGTGTTGTGCAAGTTCATGGCTACATGGCCGGCATGGCTGCAAGGAAAAACTTGCACGTTAAATCAAAAGACGGTTGCACTGGTTGAGTTCAAAAGTAAAGAGCATTCCTTTTCTCTGAAGCAAAATACTCCAAAACATATCCACCTTCTGATTTATTCTGGGTTCTTTTCAAAACAAGAGGCCACGTTACTTTTCAAAAATAGTACTTTATTTCCAATTTTAAGATACAAAAATAAACATTCAAAAAGTATCAAAAATAGCAAAACTTAACAAGTCTCAATCATAGTCTCATTCCCCTAAAAATAATACAATCAAAGTCATCCTGACTAACTGATTACATTCAAGGTTTCTTCTAAGCTAACTTTTCCAAGTCTACCTAACTGCAGTGAGCTCCATTGCTCAAAGCGATCCTAAGATCATCAACATAATCATCAGAATAATCAACAGAATAATAATGGCTTCTCTCGGTCTACTCATCTTCTTCTCACAGTTTCTAGATGTCACATGACATAATTGGCCAACGGTAGCTGACCATTGTCCATGCTGCTAGCTTGTTATGTTCCTCTACATGCCTCAGATAAGGTCTAATACATACCAAAATGTGCTCTTAATATTCAGCTTACAATTCACACTATGTCCCATCATGCTTATTTCCGTACAACACTGTTTTACCTTCCCGCTTTTAATGGCCGTACCTATTTATCTACTTGCATTTACATGCTTTCGAACTGCTAGGTTGGCAGGAGCTGGGGTTATCAGCGGGAGCTTGCTCTGCTGCATGGCACCTGGGGTTCAAACTGCCGAGCTGCCAACTTTGCAATTGAAAATTTTCAGAAGCCTTAGTCCATTGAGCCACTATGCCCCTGTTGAGTATAGCTGGCAATTAAGTATACTGCAAATTAGTTCCTCTGACATGAGCTATCCATGAGGATATCCATCCACTAATGCTTTCTGGATGAATGTTTAGAATCCTCTTTGAATTTTATCACTGCTGCTCTGATTTAAACCACCTTTGGGGGGAAAAACAGATTTGGTGCCATCTATAATATAAGCACAGCACTCAAATCCAATTAGATCACAAACACCACTCTTTTGAGGAAGCGGGAAACTGTTTCTATCAGCGCTGTTAGGGATGGGCATTTCATTTCAGAACCAGTAGGTTACACAAGCCCAGTTGGTGCTCGGAATCATCTGATACACACAGAGCCAATTGCTTTACCTTTCTCTATGCTGGCAGGGAGCTGAGCTGCAATGAGGAAGCACACTGCGATGTCATCTTTCCTCCTCTGTGGGTGCTGGCTAATCAGGAGTTGTGGAGGGTCAGGCATCATCCTGCCTCCCTATCTGATTGGCCAGCACCCATGAAGGAGGAAAGATGAGGAAATATGACATCACAGTGTCTTTCCTCATTGTAGTTTAACCACTCGCAAGCCCAGAGAAAGCTAAAGCTATTGACTCCACATGTATCAGATGGTTCTGAGCACCACCTGGGCTTGCATGGCTTGTTTTGTATCCTACTGGTTACAAAATGAAATGCCTATCCCTAATTACTGTCATTTCAAGAGCAATTTTTCCAAATATATTTTCTATATTGTTGGATGAATATTCAAAACTAATAACAAATATTTTGCATTCTTCCTACAACATATTAATAGCTGAAATGGACATGAATTGGAAGATTGTGATTTGTACTTATTTGTAATTTGTAAATGCTGAATCACAAATCACAAATTTATGAAAACATTTGACAATTCATCAATTTAAAAACTTTGTAAAATGCCCCCAAGAACCTAGAGAAACCAAAATCACAGTAAAGTTGCTCTGACTCTCCTCTATAATGCTTGCAAGTTGGGTGAAGTTTGGATTTTTTTATATTTGAGCCTCCCCCCCTCCCGAAAGTACTCCTAAGGCACCTAGAGAAACCAGAAACACAGTGAAGCTTCCCCTGTCATTCCTATGCAATCTCTGCAAGCTTCGGGAAGTTTGGGATTTGGACATTTGAGTTATTCACCCCTAATGACATGCTCAGAAATAGCGAAGGAGGCTGCAGGTGGCAGGAGGACTTGACAGGGGTTGACAAATTGACAAATCAAAAAGAGATAAAAATTATTTCATATTCATCAGGGGTGTCACTTTGAATAAATACAAAGTCATGAATCATTGACAAATTGGTGATTTTTCCACTAACATCACAATTCATCTATATATTTATGCCCATTTCTAATTAATATGTGTAACAGGGAGTAATATAACCCAGAATTGACACCAACATTTGTTCAAGAAAGCTTTTTTTTAACCTTAGAGGGTTGCCACTGAAATTTCATTTTTCATTTCCCTGACTTTCCCTGACCAATAATTGTCATTTTCCCTGACCACCGTTCAAATTCAACCACAAGTTTAAAAGTGAATAGGCCACGTTGCATTAATGCAAAGCTTAAGGAAATGTTCCATTGCACAACCACACAAGTCTCAACTACAACCATATTTGTCAAAGTAATAGATTTAGCATCAGCTTCTTTCAACTTTAACTGCAACTTTAACTCAATGGACTAAGGCTTTATCTGTTTTGCAATTGCACCAAAAATTACACCAAGATAAGATAAGGTAAGGTAAGGTCAGATAAAGTCTTTATTAATCCCATAGCGGGGAAATTTACTTGTTACACAGCTCCCAATAAAAAGAACAAGGAAGAAGGGTAGGTGCACAAAAAGTGTAAAGTGAGAAAAAAAATAGAGAATAGAGATTAGATTAAAAATTTAAAAATCCAATATATAGCTATCGACTATAAAATAATAAAAAAATTAAATGTGGAAAAAACAAGAGAGAATACTATAACATACTCTCATATGAATAGCAGGTTAAACTGTAGAGTTATAGAGTCTAACAGCAGTGGGAACAAAATACCTGTGGTAGTGCTCCTTCCCACACCAAGGATTGTCTGAGTCTGCCACTGAAGGAGCTACGCAAATCCTCCATTGTCTGGTGCAGTGGGTGAGAGGTATTGTTCATCCTCCTCTTACCCATCTCCTCCACAAAATCCAGAGGGCAGTCATGACAGAGCTAGCCCTCCTGACCAGCTTGTTCAGTCTGTTCCTATCCCGCTCAGTACTAGATGAACCAAACTTCAAGTAAACTCTGAATGCTAACAAATGACATAATATTTTTGTTATTATTTTAGAGGTACTCTAAGCTTCGCTTGCTCCTCCGTCAATGTGATCTATGCCATCTTATGCCAGCAGTGCCCATCTGCACTGTATGTAAGCCAACAGGACAAACGAATCAGTAGTCACAAATCTGACATTGTGTGCGTGTGAGTGTGTTGTGTCATTACAGTCGTGACCGACTCTTTGTGACCCCATGTCCATGGAGTTTTCTTGGCAGGAATACTGGAGTGGTTTGCCAGTTCCTACTCCAGGCACCTACAGCACCTGGTATTCCCTGGTGGTCTCCGATCCAAGTACTAACCAGGGCCGACCCTGCTTAGCTTCCGAAATCAGGTGAGATCAGATGTGCTTAGGGCATCTAGGCAGCATAAATCTCACATTAGGAACCATAATATACAGGAACTGGTCTCAAACCATTTCAATCTACCAGGCCACACCATGGAAGATTTTAAGGTCACCATTTTGAAACAGAACCATTACAAATCCAGAATACAAAGGGAAACAGCTGAGATAAAATTCATATGCTTATCGAGGCGTCTCACTGCGGCAAAACCGGAACCGGAACCAAGTATTCCCCCATCTTATATAACTGTGCATTTGTGGGGGGTTTCCCTACCAGGTGTAGAACTTTGCACGTATTCCTTGGGGACTTATGTCCCTTGGTGGCTTCCTAAATGCAGTTCTCTGGGTTTTATTGTTTTGTTTTGGATGATAGGTATCTGGAGAAGATTCAGGAACCGCGAGACTCACAGGTGGCAGGCTATATGTGGCCCATGAGCCACAAAGGTGCTACTAAATATTTGGTCCACAATGAAATGTAATTAAATATCTTGATAAAATTCTTGGCTTCCAAGCAGTTTACTAAATGTCCACTCTTCATGCTTAAGATTCAGTCATTGGGTAATGTTTACCAAACATTCCTCTGCCTGCCCTTCCTTAGCCCTGCTGTTGCCTCCCTACCACCACCTCCAAGTCTGATTGCTTCTATTTCCAGATCCTTCAAAGCAAATTAGACAATTGTTTTGATGGCAGCTGCTGTGCAAAGGGGTGCTCTTGAATTTTACCTTGAGTAAACTAATTAAATTATATATAATAGTCAGTGTGCATTGTAGACGTAAATGATCCAATCTGTCTGCAGTTGAGGAACGTTTGGAGTTGAATTATTTTCATTAATCTTGACCAATGTGAACACTATGAAGTAGGTTATTAGGGAGGAGGGATCACCTACAACATATTTTTCTGCCTTGATTATGCTGATATCTGTTCAATTGTAACCTGGTACCAACAGCTGATATAAATATCTATTTGCACAGTACTGGCACTACATGCAGGTAAAAAGTGCAGGCAGAGGCTTACTAAATGCACCATTTATTTATCTGTGATTATGGGGCAGATATGTCTGACAGAATACCTTGAGTGCTCTTTGGTGTCCTTATTCCTCCTTCGGGCTTATTCTGTCTTCATTGGAAAACATTCATCAAGAGCTGACCCCATAGGTCTGGTGCAGAGGGCTGGTCTTGTATCTATAGGATCTCAGATAATGAGGAAGGGACCAAAGGATGATGTAATGATTTGGAAACTTGTAAAGACTGGAATATATGCTGTCACTTCCTCAATAAAAAAAAATCTAAGGATCTCAGATTTAATACCTGCCAACTCGATCTAAAGAGATGTTCATGTTACTCTGAGAATTCATTGAAATTATTTGCTGTTGGTTTTAAAACAAAACAGGAATATACTGCATTACTTATTAGCAACATGTTATTTTTAAATGGCTTTTGAACAGTCAACTAGACAACAAGAACTTCCTGGAATGGCCCAATCCCCCATTCATGTGCAAGAATAACCAGCTGAGAATGCTGTCGATATTATGCCTCAAGTAACAAAAAATAAATTATGAGAAAAAGGTAATTAATTACTCAAATACTTACAACTAGAGATGGGCACAAATAGAAAAAATGGAGTTTTGTTTGTCGTTTGGAGGGTCCGTTTCGGTTGGTTTCCATTTTTCGTGAATTTTTGCAAAAAATCGTTTTCATTTTTGTTCATTTCGTTACCATTTCATTACCATTTATTTCAATTTTTTGTGATTTTTTTAGCATTTAAAGCAGTTCACTGTATTGCAGTAACGGAAACGAAACGCACGACAAAATTTCTGGTGTTTCTGTTCATTTCGTTTCATTTTGGAGACAAAATTCATTTGTTGTTTTGTTGAGTAACAAAATGAAAAAATGAAAATGGAAACGAAAAATTGTTCGTTTCGTGCCCATCTCTACTTACAACCTCCTCAGGACAAGAAAAGCAATGAAATTATCTAATTTTTTAAAATCTCATTTTCTTTCCATCTGAAAGACAAAGGATGTTGTGGATCAACATAACTGTTTTCAAAAATGAAATCCCTCTACACCATGACAGGCCTAACTCAGCAGGTACAGTTATTCCCAGCATGGGCAGGGACACATAATGATGTCTTTCTGGAAACAGGCAAAGACTTTTCTCTTCAGGCAAGCTTTCCCTGAATGATGTCTTTTATATAAATCTACTACAAAGATCACATAGACTTTGTGTTTATAACTACTTATAACCTTGTGTGATTGCATTGGCACTATGTTTTCAATGTTAGTTTCCGTCAATCATAATGTTTACATGGAATTTTAACTCTCTAACTGCACATGTTCTCTTGTAACTTTAATGTAAAGTCTAAATGCTGTAAGATCTCCTTCAATTCCCTGTTTTCAAACTTGAATCTGTTTTAATTGTACTGTATATAAATAAATAATACCTACCTGCAATGTCAGTGGAAAGATGAGGGTTTTGGCCATCTTTTTCATTTCTTGCTGTCTCCCATCTTTCCCAGCAGTATTGTCTTTTCCAGAGAATCTCATAGTCTCATGTTGTGTCTAGAGATAGACACGAAATGGGAAAATAGCATTTTGTTTTGTTTTGTTTTGTTGCTCATTGCATTTCGTTTTGTTTTATAATTTAAAAACAATTTAAAAATCCTAAGCAAATGAAACGAGCAACAAAACAGAAGTTGTCGCCACCCAGCTTCTTTTGACATTATAGTTGACATTATATATTGTAATCGATAAAGCCGTGCAGCCCTCCCCACAGCCCAGGCTATCAAAACCAGCTGGGTGGTGGTGGCAAGAACGGCAAAGCAGAGCAAGGTCTTCATGCTCAGCTCTCCTGTTGCCACCACTGGCACCCAGCTGTGAGAGCCCAACCTCTCCCCCAAAAAACCCCACAACCAAACAGCTGGGTGCCTGTGGCAACGGCTGCAACAGGAAAGCAGCTGGTGGGAGGACTGGCCTAAGGGGAAGCCCGATGGCTAGCTCAGTCCAGAAAATCACGATCAAAGCTTCTGCCACCGCTCCTTCACCCAGGTCTCTGAGAGCGAAGGAATGGTGGCGGCAAGTTCAATCCTGAAACCAGGATCACAGCCTGTTCCACCCCTCCTTTGCCCACGTCTCTTTGGGAGACAGAGAAGTGGTGGCAAAGGAGGGGTGATGGTGGCTTTGATCCTGACTCAGAATGGGAGAGTGAAGCAGACTTTTAAATGTTGCGCCGCAGCAGCATCCTCGCTGGTGCAGCACAAAATTCAAAAGCCTTCTCCGCTACTCCAGTTCTGAGCCAGGAGCTAAACTGCCACTATCACTCCTTCATCCACAGAGACTCGGGTGAAGGAGGGGTGGCAGCAGCTTCAATTCTAAAGCCCGGGTCACATCCTCCTCCACCCCTCCTTCGCTTGGGTCTTTGGGGGTGAAGGAGGGGTGGTGGTGCTTTTGATTCTGACTTTCTGGTTCTGAGCCAGGTGAGGGTTGACCATCACCTTGCTCAGAACTTGAAAGCCAGGATCGAAGCCACCATCACTCCTCCTTCACCCCCAAAGACCCAAGCGAAGGAGGGGTGGAGGAGGCTGTGATCCTGTCTGCAGCCCCTTGCCTGAAGCCAGATTTAGTGGCTCCCTGGTTCGGTTTCTGAGGTGGAAAAAAAAAGCAGTTCATTTCAGTTCTTGACAACATGTGGTCTGCCATTTTGTAACGTTACAAATTAGAGATGGGCACGACTCAAAAAAAAATGGTGTTTCATTTGTTTGGTCGTTTAGGGGTCCGTTTCAGTTCGTTTTCGTGACTTTTTTTCAAAAAATTCATTTTCGTTTTGTTAGGTAACAAAATGAAAAAATGAAAACGAAAATGAAAAATTGCTGTTTCGTTAGCATTCTTTTTAGTTCAATGCATCTGCTGCAACGAAAACGAAAAACACGGCAAATTTGGTCGTTTCATTTACGTTTTGTTTTAAAAAAATCATTTTGTTTTCGTTGCGTAACGAAATGAAAAAATGAAAACGAAAACAAAAAATTGCTCGTTTCGTGCCCATCTCTATTACAAATCATTTCATAACATTAGAAAATGATGAAGCAGCATGCCATTTTTCATTTTGTGCCTATCTCTAGTCGTGTGCACCAAGCAGGACAACCTCAGCTTCAAAATATTTGCCTTCAGAAACAGTTCAGGCTTGGGTTCATATAGGACCCACTTGTCTGCTTTTCTAGCAGTCCAGGGCACCTGCAAAGTTCCCCTCCAGAACCACATTTCAAACTAATCATGGTGGGGGAAAAGAGGGTCTCAGTCTCAAACTTCAAAAGTTTTAAGCATTGTTTCTTCCACCTTCTTTCTTTCAAGCATCCCTTCCAGGCCTATTAGAAGAGATTTGCACATTTGATTAGTTCTTGCACGAAAATGAACTAAAAGGAGGGAGGCTTATTTTAGGAAATACAGTTGGAATCCTCTTGGCAATTTAGACTCCTGGTCATGTGATGGAGACATGACCAGGAACATGAGTGGCATACAATTATTAACTGCATTGATTGCTGAGAGTTAACATGCAAGTGTAACACATGTAAATATTGCTATTTGCTAATAAGATTCTGACCTAGGGCTACTAACACCTTTGCACTGGCTGGAATACAAAAAGCCATTTTAATAATTTTGTGTACCCTAGTGGTGTAAGGGCAATGTGCTTTGAAGAGATACCACAAAGTGCAACCATCTCTGAAAAGGACAGCCAGTTAAGCATGCCAAAAGACCTGACTCCTTTACAGAAAGGAAGTATAAAATCTTACTGGGTGAGCCCTTGTCCATTATTTACTACCATGTTCCTGGCATATGTGGGATGGACAAGGAGTGATTTACCACTGTGGCTGCTGCCTACATGGAACCTTGTGGCCCAGTGGTTAAAATGCAGTTCTGCAGCCAAAACCCTGCTCATAAACCTGGTTCAATTCCAGGTAATTCTCTTGGGGGTCACTCAGTCTTTCCGAGGTTGGTAAACTGAGTACCGTATGCAGCTTCCTGGAGACGGAGGCCCAATGAGTAGCCTACATAGTTACATTTTGAACCACTCAGAGAGTGCTTTAAGGGCTATGGTGCAGAATACTGTATAAGTGGAGCCTCGTGGTGCAGTGGTTAAATGCCTGTACTGCAGGTAAAAGTGTGTTCACGACCTGGGGTTGATTCCCAGGTAGCAGGCTCATGGTTGACTCAGCCTTCTATCCTTCTGAGGTCAGTAAAATGAGTACCCAGCTTGCTGGGCCGGGGGGGGGGGCACAATGTATAGCCTGCATACTGTAATTAAAAATGTAAACCACCCAGAGACTACTTGAAGTGGTATGGGGCAGTATATATAAACAGAACCCTTCTTTCTTTCTTTTTTGCTTTATAAGCAGTTTCCTTGGTTTGCTTTTACATGAGCTTCTAAGGCCAAGTGGGGATTCTGAGTTTGAGTCCGTCGCTTCATCCATCATCCCATCCTGACTCTCCCATGGCAAGTCCTTGGGTATGCCTAAAGAACTGGATCCCACCCAGTCTCCCAGTCTGCATGCATTTTGATCGGTATGCATCCTAGATGCAGTTTCCCACCATGGCACTAAATATTTTACCTACCTAGCCAACAGAGGTGCCAATAAGTTCTCCTTTGTTATCCACTTACTGAAATTTAAGCCAATATATTTTTTGCATATGGCTTTGGATGAAATCTGAGTCAAGAATTACATTGCAAGAAAGCAGTGGGCACTGCAAACCAATAAAAGACTAAGTAACCCTCGGTTGACCTTAGCTTAGCTGAGATTATCTGACAGTTTGCAGCAGCTTAAAAAAATTGCCTTGGTCATATTTGCCAAAACACTTGGGTTCCAACACACTAAATAAATATATTTATTAGGACTTGGAAGCCACAGCAGGCACAAGACAAAAGGAGTAGTGAATTTTTCACCAGTTCATGTCACATCTGAGCACAAATATTATCTTTCCCCCTTTCCTCCAAATATATACTGTGTAATAAATAGCTCAGAGAAATCTGCTGAGCAGGAGCCGTTTTTCTGCCTCATAAACCCACGTGCAAGTAAAGCCATCATTTAAAAGGACAATTAAACAATCACACTTCTGTTCCGTTAAGGGTAAGGCGATGTGCATCAGAAATTGCCCCCCACCCCATCCCGAAAAATGAAAAGCTGGCCACAAAGTTAATAGGAACATTCAATGTTCATTAGATTTGGAGTTATTCTGTGAGCCCCAAAAAATTGCCTAGATTTCAACACGTTCCCTGTGATTTGTGATCTAATTACCATTTCTCATTATGTGTTCTACTGAAAGAGCAAATGAGCACTGGATTCCCCCTCCCCTTTCCCCCTTGCTGGTGCTGCTGTTTTGGAGTTGTTCCCTAATGCAAGTTATTTACAGCTGGAACCTCCGCTAACAGCCTCTTAGTTAGAGCTGCCAAAGAAGAATTGTACCTCACCAAAGAAATCAAATGAAATCAAATATATAAATAAAGCCAAGAAAGGGAGCAGATGAATGGACTGGAAACACTATGTTATTAATGGGCACCAGAAGGATTCTTAAGGGTGTTGCTTTTTACAGGAAAGCAGAGAAAACTGGAAATCAGAAGTGCACAGGGCAGGTGGTATTCTTTTGCGGGAAAAATCAGGGAGAGTAATGAAGCCAGACTTCTGACTCTTAGAGATGCCAGGAAGCTCACCTTCTTCTCTGAAAGCAGGCCCAAAAGAAAATACTATTAAAGTGTTCCAGAGGCGTGGCAAGGGTTTGGAGTGCCTGGGGGCAAAGTTCGTTTTTGCACCCTCCTGCCCCCCCCCAGCCTGCCTAGATGCCCTAAGCCAGGCATGTCCAAACCTCGGCCCTCCTGATGTTTTGGACCACAGTTCCCAGAATTCTAAGATCAAATTGCAAATGACAAACGACTCTGGAAGTTGTGGTCCAACACATCTGGAGGACCGATGTTTGGACATACCTGCCCTAAGCACATCCAATCTCACCTGATTTCGGAAGCTAAGCAGGGTTGGCCCTGGTTAGTACTTGGATTGGAGACCACCAGGGAATACCAGGTGCTGTAGGCGCTTGGAGTAGGAACTGGCAAACCACTCTAGTATTCCTGCCAAGAAAACTCCATGGACATGGGGTCATGAAGAGTCAGTCGCAACTGTAGCGACACAACACACACACACATACCACTGCATTGCACCCACTCAGCAATGTGGGCCCAATTTATGTTCATGGTCCGTGTGTGTATGGAAGGATGGGTTCACGGGCATGTGTGTGTGTGTGTGTGTGTGTGTGTGTGTGTGTGTGTGTGTGTGTGTGTGTGTGTGTGTGTGTGTGTGTGTGTGTGTGCATGGTAGCCTGCACGCCTTACACATCTCCCACGGTGGCCCGGAGCAAGACGGGGAAGAGGAGGAGGGCACTTCCTGCCTGCCTGCCTGCCTGCTTCGCCATTTGGCTGGCATGCAGCAGTGGAGGCAGCAGAGAGGGTCCCTCAAGGTACCTGAAGGCTTTTCTTGCACCAGTTTGCTCAGCTGTTCCCTTTTGTACTTCTTCCCTCCAGACATGCACATCCAGAGTATAAACACACACACTTGCCAGACTCTGAATTCCATCCTTGGGTTGGAGAGAGGGAGGGGGGAGGGAGAGGGAGAGGGAGATGGAAGAGTCTTTTTAAAAGCACTGGGCACAAGGGTGTCTCTTTAAAAGCACTGGGTTAAATGTTTGTTCCAGGGCAAAACAAACTGTAATTCAACCACCATGTGACTGCTGTGTGTTGTGTCATGACCAACTCTTCGTGACCACACACGCACACTCTTCGTGTCCATGGAGTTTTCTTGGTAAGGAATACTGGAGTGGCTTTCCAGTTCCAACTCCAGGCGCCTACAGCACCTGGTATTCCCTGGTGGTCTCCCATCCAAGTATTAGCCAGGCCTGACCCTGCTTAGCTTCCAAGATCCGGCAAGATCAGATGTGCTTAGGGCATCTAGGCGGCTCTGTGACTGCTAGTGACTCAGTGTTTAATTCAAGTTCATTTACACAGACACATAGACCAAACTATTGCATTAATGTTAATGAGCCCCGAGTCATTAACAAAAACACTGAGTAGCCCCAGGCCCAGAACTGAATCCCATGATATCCCACTTGTTGCCTCTTCATAATTAGAGAAGGAGCCGTTGATAATCACTTGATAATCACAAGTTTTTCTTTATATTTATGAAGTGCTATTCTTTATCTCCTCAGTCTTCTTTTCTCTAGACTAAACATGCCCAATTCTTTCATAAGTTCCTCATTGGGCTTGGCTTCCAATGCGTTGCTCATCCTTGTTCACCCCAAGATGTTTCAGTCCTCCCTCCCTCCCACTCACCCATCCATTCTTTGCAATGGTTATTGCAGTGCTTGTACTATTTCTTTATTACTTTATTTATTTATATTTCTATACTTCCCCCTTAGTGCATACTGCACTACCCAGGGTCGTTTAATTACTTTAATTATTTAATAAAGGTTCTCTGTGAAAGCAGAAAGCTGTCTGGACAAATACAAAAAGCACTGAAATTCCAATGCAGGACCTAATTTAAAGCTAAGCAAAAGTCAAGTCCTCATCATACACAGAGAGTAAAGTGCCTTTTATGGCCTGACCTTGTATTTCAACAGTACAGTCTGGTCAAACAGCCCACTCTGTGTGATCATAAAATGTCCATTTGTTCACCATAAGCTTTCTGATGTTCTAAAATGATTAAACAAGTTTCAGGGATGCCAGGGTGGCATGTGGTGGTTTCTGTCATTTTAGTAGTTATGTAGCTATATACCATAAGCAAAGCAATAAATAAGCATTTACCATAAATATTCATGAGCAGGATGACTAATACGATGGAATGTTTCGTGAACATCTCCACCAGAACTTGGACATCTTCTCAGATTATCGTGCATTCTAAAGCGCTTGTATCGCAGGCATTTGGCTTTTTTGCCTTGGAATTTAATGAGCTGTGGTTTTGGAAAAAAAATTACTTTTACAAGTTTGTATGTGTCTTAGCCTTCCTCTCTCCCTGCTTCCATCTTAACAACACTTCCAATAAGAAAAAGTGTGATGGATGAAGGAGACTTGATCCTAGCTCTCACCCACCATATACAGCAGTCATTTCATTGGGCTTTCACACTATGTGGAGGAGCCGCAGACCTCAAGGAAGGAAATCTAAGTTGATGACAGGAAATGCAGAAATGTTGCTGTTGTTTTGAATTTAACTAAAAGAAGAATGGCAGAAAAAAAGATATAAAGACTTTGCCTACCCAGCCCAGAATAAAGAGGCAAGACACGTTCACTTGGGTTCAAAATGGGCCACAATTTTATTGATAATATAATTAACTATTCTGTCAAGGGGACCTGGAATGTAGTGCAAGTTGGTACCGTGCTACATTGTATCATTGTCTTATTTAAAATGGATTGCAATCAAGAAGAAGGAAGAACAATGGAGGAACTGAGCTAAATAGCCTCCCAGCCCCTCCCTCTAGATCATGTTTTTGGTGCAAACTCTATGGTGCCAAGGATCCAACTGAGTGGGCAAAGAAGCCTTACTGCTTTGAATTTATTTATTTATTTATTTATTTATTTATTTATTTACTAACTATATTTTTCTGTCTGGAAGACACCCCCATGTATAAGAAGGACACCACTTTTGCAACCCAAAATTACTTTTTCGCACAGTTCTCTCCTTGGCTTTCTTCTTTGTATAAGATGACCTTTAATTTTGAGCCTAACAATTTTAGACAAAAATATAGTCTTGTACATGGAAAATACTGTATCTATTTAGTAGATTTGTATACTGTACATTCTAGCTCAAAAGCTACTCTGGGCAGTTTAGAACAAATAATCCACAATGATCATGGGTGAATGTGTTTTGGTGTGGCTTATGTTGTTATTAGTTTGGTATTTGTTTGATCCTTTCTAGCATGTGTATACTCGCTGTTGTTTAGCTCTAATATTGTCTTTTAAAGATGCAAGCCTCCATGGGTCTCTATTTAAAGAGACAGGTGGTGTTTAAATAAATAAATAAATAAATAAATTTTAAAACAATATATTTAAAAAAATTTAAAGACCTCCCTTCTCAGTTGCATTCCTGACTTCCCAAAAAGGCTTCACAAAAGCTTCTCTAAAGATGTATGTTTTCAGCTGTTGATGGAAACAAAGGGGAGTGAGAGATTATTTTTTAAAATGAAACAGTCACTCAATGGCACTTTCCATTACTTCCTCCTTTAGAACATCTCTCTCTCACAGACGCACTATATTGCTACTGACCTAGGCACCTTGGAAACTCAGAGAAACTGGGAAAACACCCTGTCAATGCAACACAAAAAGTTGTTGTCTTTTATTCTTATGTACTGCACCATGGTGCCAGAGCACTTAGAGTTTTGTTTTTGGTTATTTTCCAACATAATTATGCAAACGACCAATTGCCCTCCTGAGTACTTATTTTACTGACCTCAGAAGGATCGAATGCTGAGTCAGTCGACTTTTTATCCAGTTACCTGAGCCTGTCAGGCTCAAACTCAGGTCATGAACAGAGGCTTAGCTGCAGTATTTAAGTTTAACATCTGAACTGAACCATGGGTCTCACTTGCAGGAGCACAATAGGTTGCCATTGTGGGAGCACAGCATGGTAAAAACAGTGTTAGGGTGTGCCTAAAGGCCTTCTGGATCCTTCTGTGACCACTGTGAACCATTTCCTTCAGCTAGAAGTACAGTGGTACCTTGGTTTAAGTAATCAGTTCGTTCTCCGGGCCGTTTTGTATAGCAAAAAATTCTTAAACCGAAATGCAGTACTCCATAGGAATGTATTGAAAACCAATTAATTCATTCCAGAGGTCAGAAAAAAAAGGCAAATTGGGGCATTCTATTTTTAAAAAATTTAAACTGAGGCATCCCCATTCTTTTTGTGATGCAAACATCACACATTAACTTTTAATGACTTATGAAAGAAACGTAACCGGGATATTCCATTGAAAAAAAATTCTTGAACCAAGGCATCCTCATTTCCAACAATTTCTTTTCTTAAACTGAGTTTTTCTTTAAGCAAGGAAGTCTTGAAACGAGGTACCACTATATATAGAAACGTTGAGCTACTAAGAGAGAACATAACCAGAGGGTGAAGTCTCTACTGTTTCCCTGAGAGAAAGTGTTATGCTCTTCTTATCCCCTTGTCTTAGGGTTTTATGCTTCTTTATTTTACAAAATTAGCCTTGGAACAAGAAGGAAGTGGTGAATTTGTTGTTTGTTTTAAATTATGTGGACTTTGCAGGACTTTTATGCAATCAGGTCATTGATGGATGGGTGGGTGGGTGGGTGGGTGGATTGATGGATTGACTGACTGACTGACTGACTGACTGACTGACTTCTTACTGACTGACTGACTGACTGACTTGCTTACTTACTTTTGTATTATGCATTTGAGGCCATGCTTGCTTTTGCGTTACTGTGGCTTTTGAAGCCCAGCTTAAACTTGCACATCTTTGCCAAGTTCATTACGTTTGCCACATGCCTGTGAAAACATCGCTCCCTCGAACCAGGAGAGTGGCACACAGGCTCAACAAGGAACATTTGGAAGGAAGGCCACTTCATCATGTACTTCCCAGTGATGTCTAATCTGCCTCGTTCCCCTTGAGAAGCATCTTGGAGTAAAATTACAACTCTTGGCCCATTTAGCATGCCTGGTATTAAATCTTCAGAAGAAGAAGAAGAAGAAGAAATGCGTGTGTATATTATCGAGCGATCTTTTTCTAAGTATCATATTGATTTCTGGAGTGGAAGCAAAGAGTTCCCAGATGTTTGCTTTTCTAGCCACTGGCATTTCAGAGTTGAAGGCAAAAAGGGAAGAAAAATATATTTACAACTATACATAGAGCAGCTCTGCTCTGTTAGGTAGAGCTGGGGAAAGCAACAGCGATGAGTTATGGAATACAGTTATGTAGTTATGTAAACACTAAAGTGCCAGGACTTCTTATAACATCCTCCATAGCCTGCAAGAAAGCCCAAACATTCAAACACCTTCATTCATTTATGCTACCAGACCAGATCTCATTACCAGGCTCTTGTGTAAAGCTAATGAGTTTTAATTGCCTATTCAGGACTGAGCCAGCACAAAATACTTGGTATTACAACAGGGATAGGTCACAGTAATATATTTTCACTGTGAAGATCCCTTCAGATATGGAGAATACGGCAGCTAAACTCAGAGAAATTGGGCAGGGGAGACAGCAGTTGTGTTACTATTTGTCCCTACGATTTAAAATATCACAATGCATGTAATGGACCTGGTCCATTACATTCACATTTGCTGATGTTTGTTTTGCTGGTCCTTTGGTGGCTTGATTATTCAAATTATATAAATTATAAGCTTTCCCTGAATGATGGACTCCATACTGTGTCTTTTTATGGATCTACGATACATGGCTACACAGACTTTGTGTTTATAACCACTTATAACTGTGTGTATATATCTCTCCTTGTGCGATTGCATTGAGGCTATGTTATCAATTTAGTTTTAATGTTGCCT
The DNA here is from genome assembly GCA_037367245.1 of Phrynocephalus guinanensis. Lineage (NCBI taxonomy): Eukaryota > Metazoa > Chordata > Lepidosauria > Squamata > Agamidae > Phrynocephalus > Phrynocephalus guinanensis. The sequence goes on from CM074733.1 coordinate 38,402,392, forward strand.
TCTGGTGCTGTAAGATACCCCTCAATTCCCTGTTTCTCAAACTGAATGTGTCTTAATTGTAATGGACAGTGTATTTTCTCTCCTTACTGTAAGCCTCCCTGGGTCATTTTTTCCAAGGAGAAAGGCAGGTTAAAAATGCACTAAAGTAAAAAAAAATAACAATAAATACATGAGAGTGGTGATATCTTTAAAATAAACAAATAAACAAATAAACACAAATATTATTACACTGGGTTCAGTTTCAGAATTTCTTTCTGTCCCCATTAAAATTTTAAAAGTATTTTTATTTCATTTTTGCAATCCACTTGTGGTGCAGAGTTAAACTGTTGTACTGCCGCTATAACTCTGCTCACAACCTGAGGTTCAGTTCCAAGTAGCAGGCTCAAGGTTCACTCAACCTTCCATCCTTCCAAGGTCGGTAAAATGAATATTCAGTTCCCTGCGGGGGGGGGGATTTGTAACTTCCATAATTATTTGTAATGCACCCAGAGAGTGTTTTAAGTCCTGTGGGGCAGTATATAAGCAGCACACTTTGCTTTTATTGCTATATACATACATCTTTTCTGAGAAAGCAAAAAAGATCTCCCAGAAGGCAGCATTGTTTCATATTGTGCCTACCTGCCCATTAACGCAGGCATATAGAAATAATATGTCATAGTGAACACCGCCCTCTACAGGGAGAAAGCTGGTCTAAAATTAATTAATTAACTAATCAATCAATCAATCAATCAATTATGCATTTTTAGAGCAAAGTATTTGAAGGCCTCGGAATTGCTTTGTCCATTTCAGTTTTTTAAAAAAATCTTAAAGGTTTCTTAATCCTCAAATTCTTTCCATAGCTTTTAGAAAGAAATTGTCCATTGATTCTTATCTACAAAGCAAGAACAAGTACAAGAACATAGTAGCTTAAAAGTGCCACCCTGCAACTATGACTCTACTTGATTATTCTGTAAAAGGGAACCTTAAACGAGTCAATACATAAGATCTAATATATGCTCCAGGGAATTATAAATGTTTATAAAATTATAGCCGTGTCTATTAGGAAGTTAAAACATTTAACTCTCTATCAATAAGCATCATTTTCACACACACACACACACACACACACACACACACACGTTTTTTTCCTGAGGACACTCATACTGATATATAATTGATTTTTGATGTTCATTTTTAACAAAGCCTATTAAACCCTTGAACAAATTTTTACACCATTTGAGATGACATGCTATTATCTCCAACCATGTTCTCCACCTCTGGTCTCCAGATGTTCTTAGACTAAAACTCCCAGAAGCCTATACTATCAACTGTTCTGGCCAGGATTTCTGGGAGTGGTAGTCCAATAATATCTATGGACTCAATTTTGAAAGCCACTGATCTGGAGTAAATTACCACTGGAATTTCAGAAAGAAGCAAGGTTCAGTGAGAGTAACAGCACTTGCCAAGTAACTTTTCTACATCTCTAAGAAAGACCACCTCACAATTGTTGTTTTGTGGACATTATCTGTCTCCTATCACTGTTACTGTTACAGAACCCTGAGTCTGTTCTTTGCTGCACATCCACTTTTCTCCCTGACAGAGCTTTTGTGAGACAAATTCAGGTAGTACTAGAACTACTATTACTTATGCAGTAGGACCCCGTATCCACAGGGAATTGGTTCCTGCCCCCCTCACGCAGATAATGAAATCCGCGAATAAGAGTAAACACTCTTATCCAAGGGTTGCAGGGGTAAAACCAGCAGGAGAGCCCGCCAGCCCTGCCATGGCTCTGTACCACCTCCAGACCTCTTCTGACCTTACAGGTGGGCAGTCTCTCCCAGGCCCCACAGCTGCCTCCTCCTCCATTGCCACTGCCAAACTTGCAAGTGGGTGAGCAAAGTCTTCCAGGCCGTGCAGCCGCTTCCTCTGCCACCACCTGCACCACTCCTGCAGGCGGGTGGGTGGGCAAGCGGGGTCTTCCGGGCCACAGGGTCACTTCCTCCACCTCCACCCGCACCTCTCCTGCAGGTGGGTGGGCAGGCGAGTGGAGTCTTCTCTGCTGCATGGCCGCTTCCTCTAGGGACACCCACGCCTCTCCTGCTGGCGGGCAGGCTGTTCCAGGCCATGCAGCAGCTTTCTCCACTGCCGCCAATGTCCCAGGTGAGTGCTGCCTGGGACCTGGACCACTGCTGGCCTGGCCCCTTGCACTGCTGCTCGCCATCCGTGGATAACTGAATCAGCAGATGGTGAATCAGCAGATACAGGGGTACTATTATATTATATTATATTATATTATATTATATTATATTATATTATATTATATTATATTATATTATATTATATTATATTATATTATATTATTATGTCACCTTTCTCCAAGAACTGAGACTTAACCTGTCTAACAAAATTGCATTATTACAGCTAGTGATATTGTTAGGAAATAAAGAATCTATGATTACAAAGGCCCCCTTTCCTGACTTCAGATAAAATTAACAGCAGCAAACTACTATTATCCAACGGTACCTCTTTCCCTCAGCTAACCTGTGAATAAATTGATTAATCTGTGAAAAATAACTCTTAACTCCAATGTTATCCAGATGGTGCCACGACAGTAATAAATGTTCCTAATGGCATGTGTGATGCCAACACCACTAAAACCATGGTATTCTACCCCTTTCTTTCTTTCTTTCTTTCTTTCTTTCTTTCTTTCTTTCTTTCTTTCTTTCTTTCTTTCTTTCCCTCCAAACACATCTGAACAACAAGGTAATATTAGGATAGGAAGTATTATCAACCTCTGTATTCACCGAGAAATGTATTTGAATGGTCACCACACAGTGAAAAGAAGGTACAATTTGGTGGACATGGAATTTAGGTTTTAAAAAAAACTACTGGGTGCGAGTAATGTACTGGTGTTCCAGAGGAAAAGGAATTTTGCCTCACGAAATATGAAGGTTTCAGAAAGCTGAGCAGTCAATTGGATTTCCCTCAGGATGATATTTCAGAAGTAAAGATGTATCACAAGCAAGATCCTGTTCCCAATTGTTCTTAAATGTCTGAAGATGTGGACTTGCCCCTGAAAGCTCACATTAAAATATAGCAACTAGTCTTTAAGGTACCACAATGTTATTTTTTTGTTTCGTTTTTGCCTGATATGCTATCACAGGCCAACATGTAATACACCTCTTCTAATACTTCTTGATTGCTCACTTTGCTGGACACAGTATCTTCTTGGACATAGCAGATTGCTCTAGAAATCTAGGAACCAAACGCAGGAGAAGGTGTTCCTCTGAGCAAGGCAGAAAATTTAAGGCAGTGTAGGAATTCTGAATTATAAACCCCAGGCATAAACCCTTACCAGTGGCCATGTTGACAGGGACTCCAAACGTATGTCAGGCCAAATAGTGGCCTTTCCTGCATTGGTTCTTTTCAAAAGCAATCCTTTCAAGCACATAAACCTTGTTGCTAAGGTTAAGGTCTGATTGGTGACCTGGCCATTGCACTTTGGATTGCTCCCTCTGTTCAATCCAGCATGTGTTCAAGCACCAGGGAAATATCAATATGTAAGAAGCATCTTTCATCTGAAAGGCAAAGGCTGAACTCTCAAGTAAAGGCTTAACCAGTGGGGAGCCATGCAATACATTTTAAAAAGAGGGATCATCTCTTCCCTAACATTGTGCTTATTGTTATATCAGCTGACATTTTTGTTGAATAGTGCTTTTTCTCTTTGCCAATGAGTCTCTCTATGTGCAGATAAAGAGCTTGAACATGGACGGAAATGGGTCCATAGCAGTATTTCTGCTTCAAAGGGTCATTTACTATAGATATCCCATGAACACTGTAACGGGATTAGAAGTAGTCAAGCCTGTTAGTTAGGCCAAATGTAAAACATTGAATGTTGCCTCAGTCTGGAATATCTTATAAATGGGGCACATTTCTACTTTTGTGTCCCATTTGATCAGTGAGGCTACAAAATAAAACAGGCTGAACTTTGCTTTCATCATTGTAAGGCTAATTACACTGGTGACAATGAGGCCTGTAATAAGACTTCTTGGGGTAGGAACTGGCAAGCCACCCCGGTATCCCTGCCAAGAACATCCCATGGTCAGAAACAAAAGGCTAAAAGATATGACGCTGGAAGATGAGCCCCTCAGGTCGGAAGGTGTCCAACATGCTACTGAGGAAGAGCGGAGGACAAGTACAAGTAGCTCCAGAGCTAATGAAGTGGCTGGGCCAAAGCCGAAAGGACGCTCAGCTGCAGACGTGCCTGGAAGAGAAAGGAAAGTCCAATGCTGCAAAGAGATATACTGCATAGGAACCTGGAATGTCAGATCTATGAACCAGGGTAAGCTGGATGTGGTCAAACGTGAGATGGAAAGAATAAACATTGACATCCTGGGCATCAGTGAACTTAAATGGACAGGAATGGGTGAATTCAGTTCAGATGACTATCACATCTACTACTGTGGGCAAGAATCCCATAGAAGAAATGGAGTAGCCTTCATAGTCAACAATAGAGTGAGAAAAGCAGTGCTGGGATACAACCTAAAAAATGATAGAATGATCTCGGTACGATTCCAAGGCAGTCCTTTGAACATCACAGTAATCCAAGTTTATGCTCCAACTACCGGTGCTGAAGAGTCTGAGATTGACCAATTTTATGAAGACTTACAAGAACTTCTAGAACTGACACCAAAGAAAGATGTTCTTCTCATCATAGGGGATTGGAATGCTAAAGTAGGGAGTCAAGTGATAAAAGGAATAACTGGCAAGTTTGGCCTTGGAGTTCCAAATGAAGCAGGGCAAAGGCTAATTGAGTTTTGTCAAGAGAACAAGCTGGTCATTGCAAACACTCTCTTCCAACAACACAAAAGGCGACTCTACACATGGACATCACCAGATGGACAATACCGGAATCAGATTGACTATGTTCTCTGCAGCCAAAGATGGAGGAGCTCTATACAGTCAGCAAAAACAAGACCTGGTGCTGACTGTGGCTCAGATCATCAGCTTCTTATTTCAAAATTCAAACTCAAACTGAAGAAAGTAGGGAAGATCACTGGGCCAGTCAGGTATAACCTAAGTCAAATCCCATATGAATACACAGTGGAAGTGAAGAATAGATTCAAGGAACTAGATTTGGTGGACAGAACACCTGAAGAACTATGGATGGAGGCTTGTAACATTGTACAGGAGGCTGCAATGAAAAATATTCCAAAGAAAAGAAAATGCAAGAAAGCAAAGTGGTTGTCCAACGAGGCCCTACAAATAGCGGAGGAGAGAAGGGACGCAAAATGCAAGGGAGAAAGGGAAAGATACAGAAAATTGAATGCAGACTTCCAAAGAATAGCAAGGAGAGACAGGGCGGCCTTCTTGAATGAACAGTGCAAAGAAATAGAGGAAAACAACAGAAAAGGAAAAACCAGAGATCTGTTCAAGAAAATTGGAGATATTAAAGGGGCATTTCGTGCAAAGATGGATATGATAAAGGACAAAAATGGTAGGGACCTAACTGAAGCAGAAGAGATCAAGAAGAGATGGCAAGAATATACAGAAGAATTATATCAGAAAGATCTGGACATCCCTGATAACCAAGATAGCGTAGTTGCTGACCTGGAGCCAGACATCCTGGAAAGTGAAGTCAAGTGGGCCTTAGAACGCATTGCAAACAACAAGGCCAGTGGAGGTGATGGCATTCCAATTGAACTCTTTAAAATCTTAAAAGAGGATGCTGTAAAGGTGCTGCATAAGATATGCCAGCAAATTTGGAAAACCCAGCAGTGGCCAGAGGACTGGAAAAGATCGGTCTACATTCCAATCCCAAAGAAAGGAAACGCCAAAGAATGCTCCAACTATCGCACAATTGCACTCATTTCACATGCTAGCAAGGTTATGCTCAAAATTCTACAAGGCAGGCTTCAGCAGTATGTGGAAAGAGAACTTCCAGAACTACAAGCTGGATTTCGAAGGGGCAGAGGAACTAGAGACCAAATCGCCAACATGCGCTGGATTATGGAGAAAGCCAGAGAGTTCCAGAAAAACATCTACTTCTGCTTCATTGACTATGCCAAAGCCTTCGACTGTGTAGACCACAACAAACTATGGCAAGTCCTTAAAGGAATGGGAGTGCCTGAACACCTTATCTGTCTCCTAAGAAATCTATATGTGGGACAAGCAGCAACCGTCAGAACTGGATATGGAACAACTGACTGGTTTAGAATCGGGAAAGGAGTACGACAAGGCTGTATACTGTCACCTTGCCTATTTAACTTATATGCAGAGTACATCATGAGAAAGGCCGGTCTGGATGAATCTCAAGCCGGAATTAAGATTGCCGGAAGAAATATCAACAACCTCAGATACGCAGATGATACTACTCTAATAGCAGAGAGTGAGGAAGAATTAAAGAACCTCTTAATGAGGGTGAAAGAGGAGAGTGAAAAAAATGGGCTGAAGCTCAACATCAAAAAAACTAAGATCATGGCCACTGGTCCCATCACCTCCTGGCAAATAGAAGGGGAAGAAATGGAGGCAATGACAGAGTTTATTTTCTTGGGCTCCTTGATCACTGCAGATGGCGACTGCAGCAACGAAATAAAAAGACGCCTGCTTCTTTGGGAGGAAAGCAATGGCAAACCTAGATAGCATCCTAAAGAGCAGAGACATCACTTTGCCAACTAAGGTCAGGATGGTTAAAGCTATGGTTTTTCCAGTAGTGATGTATGGAAGTGAGAGCTGGACTATAAAGAAGGCTGATCGCCGCAGAATTGATGCTTTTGAGCTGTGGTGCTGGAGGAGAGTCTTGAGAGTCCCCTGGACTGCAAGGAGATCAAACCTATCCATTCTGAAAGAAATCAACCCCGAATGCTCACTGGAAGGACAGATTTTGAAGCTGAGGCTCCAGTACTTTGGCCACCTCATGAGAAGAGAGGACTCCCTGGAAAAGTCCCTGATGCTGGGAAACATCGAAGGCAAAAGGAAAAGAGGACGACAGAGAATGAGATGGTTGGACGGTGTCATCGATGCAACCAAAATGAATTTGACAAAACTCCGGGAGGCAGTGGAGGATAGGAAGGCCTGGCGAGCTCTGGTCCATGGGGTCACGAAGAGTCGGACACGACTGAACGACTGAACAACAACAACAAAACATTGAATAATAAAGTGCAGCTTCATTTCAGTAGCTATGTGCTTATCTGTAGTATGTGTAAATATGAGCTTGCTAGATTTGTAAACAGGGCTCAGTGAAGAAGCAAGAGAAACCTGATTGGTCTATGACTAACATGTGACAGATGTTTTCCATGCTAACGGACAGTCTGAAATGAGCAGAGGGATTGACAGCGAGAAGATTCTTTTGGTGCATGAAGACAAGACAAGCTTAGAAAATGTAGTTTAGGAAATTAGAGGGAGGCCTCTACCTCTGGCCTCATGAAAGTTAGTGTAGTAATCAGCATCGTTATTTTCTAGATAGCAGCAATATTTTGTGTAACCCCCAATAGCCTCAATAAATGCTTTTAATTATTCAGAAGGTGCCTTAGTAATATTTTTGGTAAGTCTAGCAGCAGACCTAGAAAGGCTGAGAAGTCAAGGACATGGACTCATGGGGCTTTGACAGTATCCAGGCTCTCCCATAGATTGGCTGAGGTTGATTTATTGCAGGGTGGATGCCTGAGCAGAGGCTAAAATAGCCCAGTCCCATTGGGATTCCATGACAAACACAATATCCAGTCCCTAAAGTTGCCTGCAATTTTTTTCCATGAAGTAAAATGAATGTGGGCTGTTTTACAACTGTTACACAACCCGGAGTCTGCTCTTGGCTGCACCTCCACTTTCCTCCCTGACAGAGCCGTTGTGAGACAAACTCAGATAGTAATACAGTATAACTACTAGTAGTACTACCAGTGGAAAACAAAGTGAATGCCTTTGGTCTTCTTTTTGTACTTCTCCCTCTGGGTTAGAGATTCAAATTAAGGTATTTTGCTGTGGAGCCAGGTTTAAAGTTTGATTCTTTTTTGTGCCTCCTGAAAGAATAGCCAGCCTGCATGGCCTTGGGCAAGGCCCAGTATGCCTCCAGAAGAAGGGAATATTAAACCATTTCTGGGAAAACACCACAACTCAGAATTGACTTGATGGCACACAATTACACGGTATATAAATCCTAATTAATCAATTAATTAATAAACCCACAATTTTGCTGCCCTCCCAAGAAAAGAGGGAAGCAGGGTTGCATAAGTGAAGCAACAAATTAAACCAGAAATAGTGCAAATAGCACACAATGCTGACAGCTCTTGTTTTAACGTGTTGACCTTTAACAATTAGATGGATCGCAATGGCAACATGCATCTTTCTGAAAAAAAATCAGGCATTTGTCCTGTACTTCCAAGATGTGTGTGTATCTGCTTTCCTTCTCAGTGACAAAGGATATTAGTTTCATGCAAGATATTCTACACAAGCTATAGCGACAATTATGAGACAACATACGATTTAAAAGAGCCACATATATAGCATTCCTTGCCTCATTGTTTCTTGGAGGTAAGGGATCTCAAGGAACTAGAAAACCTCTCAACACTTTGTCTCAGCTGATGAAAACAAATAATTTCTCTCTCTCTCTCTCTCTCTCTCTCTCTCTCTCTCTGTGTGTGTGTGTGTGTGTGTGTGTGTGTGTGTGTGTGTGTGTACTATATATGTCTGTGTGAAACTGTGTGTAAAATGAGAGTTTGATGTGTGTGTGTGTGTGTGCGTGCGTAGGCACACACACACACACACACACACACACACACATACACACACACACACATTGTTTATGTTGAAACAAAACTTGATCTGGAAAATTCACAACTCAGTGATCTTAAATATGAGATTTGCCCCAAAGGTTCACTATCCCTTGGAACAGACAGTAGAACAGGTGTAGAGTCAGTGCAGTAACTATACAACAGATGGTAGCACAGTGTAGAGAGAGGAGTGCAGTACACAATGGACATGTAAAAAGATGCATATTGATAAGTGCAGGTTGGCTGTGATTTTCAACTCCCACAACTCAAGCATCGGTGCCTAATGGTGGTAGTGAAATTTAACAGGGATAAGTGCAAAGGTCTACACCTGGTGGGATGAAAACACACAAATGCAAGATGCGGAGTACTTGACTCAGTAATATAATGAGTGAGAAGGATCTTGGATTGGTTGTAGATCAATAGAGAGGAGTCAGGGAAACCATTCATGTGTGTATAGGAAATTACTATCTCAACACAAGTGGGGGACTTAGGCACACTCTGTCTCCCATTTATCTGGCTGCCCTTTTGTCAATCCCAAACAAATCAGAACCACTTCACACCTCCACCAGGAAGGCAACTGCTAATGACCCACAGTGCCAAGTCCGGCATCACACATAAATTGCTGACCGGTGCATCTCAGCTAGGTAGTTAAACTCCTTGTTAATCAAAGGTCCCTCCCCTGTAGAGATGGGCACGACTTAGCGGTATTCCCGTTTCCGTTTCCGTTACTCGTTTCCGTTACTCTATGGAAACGGTAACGGGAAATACTCCGCCAGACTTCGAACTCGAACCGACAAACGAACAATTTTGGTCTGATTTGTCGTGCTCATTCCTTGCATCGCGCAATCGCGCGATGCCACGCGGCACAGAAAAAAAGTTTTTAAAAGTTAAAAAAAACCAGTTCCCGGCCAAAAAGCAGGCGGAAAAATGCCTGCCGTGCCTCAGGGCACCTACCAGAGGGGTTGTTTCTGGAGGTCCCCGGCCTCCCCCCCATCCCCCATCCTGGGCTGCTCTGGTGGGACTCGCGCCACTCGCCGCAGGCTCGCAGCCAGCCAGCAAAAAGCCCAGTCTCGCCTGGCGCCGGCCACTGCAATCAAAGCGCAAGCAAGCGGCATGGACGGCACAGGAAAAAACTTTTAAACTCTCCCCCCACCCATTCCCAGGCCAAAAAAGCAGGCGGAAAAATGCCTGCTTGACTAAGGGCGCAGGGCACCTACCGGAGGGGTGGTTTCTGGAGGGGGGGTCCCGCCTCCCCCCCGTCCTGGGCAGCCAGACTCGAGTTGCCAATCGCCATGCCATGCGGTGCGGGCGGGGGATCCAAAATGGGGCGGCGAACGCAATATTGTTTTTGAAATCGTGGTCCAAAAACACACAAGCACAACAGAAACACGCGAAAATTTATAAACTGCCAGATTTTTCACAGTAGCAGTGGGTTTTTTCTTGCAACAAAATGTCTCTCCTCTCCTCCTATGTCCTCCATTGATTTTATTTTATTTTATTTTATTTACACCTGTGCAATGATGGGCTGGCCGAGTGGCCAGCCATGTGGGAGTGGACGACCATGCAAATTTTTGGAGCCATCCCACCAATCGCATGGCCACTTGGCCATGGAGACTTCTGGGATGTGCCAAAAAGCCCCCTAAAACCTGCCCTAGCCCCCTAACCCTAACCCTAACCCTTGACTCCATACCCATACGTCACAGACTGTCTTCTTAGTGGGTCAGAGAGGCACCCAGAGGTGCAACCCACTAGCCCACCATAACCTTACCCGTCACTAGCCTAACCCTAGCCCTAACCCTAACCCACCTTAACCCTAAGCCAGATGTACTTGCATTGCACTACACGCAAGTACAATTCCCTTCTGTGTGAGACATGGTGGTGCGAGAGCCTTAGTTAGGCATCTCACTATGGCTCTGGGTTCAGTGCCATCCACTAGTCTTCACAGTCACTGTCTGCACATTCTGTTATGCAATATCCATATGGCTATTGCATAGCATTTTGCAGCAGCAGCAGGTGAGGAAGGGGAGACCCCCATGTTGAGGGGTCTCTTGGAGCCTGCTTCCGCTTTCCTAGTGGGTGAGGATAGGAGGCACCCACGGGCGCCTCCAGGAGCCCACTTTCCCTTATAGCGGGCCAGAGGAGGCACCCACCCCACAGAGGTGCCTCCAGGAGCCCGCTACCCCCCCCAAAAAAACCCAGTACTAACGAAAACAAAAAAACAAAAAAACGAACCGACTAATTTTTGCGAATTTTCGTGAAAAACGGAGACGACCCGAAACGGAACCGGCCCGACTAACGACAACTCGAAATTTTTTTTTCAAGTCATGCCCATCTCTACTTTCCTGTATTACCAGGAATCATTTCAACCTGTCAGCCCTCATCTGGTCTGGAACCACAGCCAGGCAGTGCTGCAGGGTCTGCACAGCTTCCACTTGGGGTGGGCAAAAAATGAATTGCTGATTTGTTGTTTCATTATGTTACATAATGAAATGAAATGAAATGAAAGGATGAAACAGCATTTCATTACAGACAAACAAAATGGTCATTGTTTTCATTAAAACGAACCATTTCATTCCCTATGTAAAACGGCTCACCGCCACGGGTTAAAGAAAAAAATGCCAGTGGCCCATGGGCCAGCTGGTTGGCGGGAGATTAAAAAATAAAATAAAAATAAAAATGCACCAACCTGGCCCGCAGGCCAGCTAGTTAGTGGGAGATTTAAATTTTTTTTTAAATGCACTGACCCGGCCTGTGGGCCAGCTGGTCGGAGGGAGAATTAAAAATAAAAAATAAAAAACTGCTCTGACTCAGCCCATGGGCCAGGTGGTTGGCGCAAGATTAAAAAATAAAAAATAATTTAAAAAACGTGTTGACCCAGCCCACGGGCCAGCTGGTCAGCGCAAGAATAAAAGAAAAAAATAGAAAAAAATTAAAAATGCAAGATTTTAAAATGAAAAAAATAATATTTTAAAAAACGTGCTGACCCGGCTGGTCGGCGCGAGATTTTAAAAAAATAAAAAATAAAAATAAAAAAGTGTGACCCGGTCCGCGGACCAGCTGATCGGTGCTACTTTTTTAAAAAAAAGCACTCACTGGCCTCCCCGTGGGCCAGCTGGTCGGCAGGAGAAAAAAAAACGTGACCACAGCCCTTAAACTGTAAAAAAACCTTTAAAAATACAAAATGCAAAACAAAACAAACACAATACGAAAGAAATATTTTTTTAAAAAATTCGTTGTGTAATAAATGAAACAAAATGGGGGAAGAAATTAAAAACGAAATGAAACACTATTTTGGCATTTTGTGCCCATCCCTACTTCCACTGTATAAAATTATAAGGAAAAATAGAGTTGTCTGTCATAAGAACATAAGAACAGCCTTGCTGGAAGAGGTCACAGCCCATCCAGTCCAGCATTCTGACTCACACAGTGGCTCACCATTTGCTTCAGGGTATTCCCAAGCAGATGTCTTCACCTGTTTAAGATTCCCTGCAAATGGCCTTGAGAGACATCCTGCCAATCTCTCCAACCCGGAGGTTGTTCTTAGGCATCCATAATGACAGCCATTGACACCCTTGTTCCCCATGAATTTGTCCAATCCTTTCTTAAAGCTGTCAAGGCTGGTAGCTATCACCACTTCTTCCAGCAGGGAGTTGCAGAGACCAGAGATCCTCTGAGTGAAAAAGTACCTTCTCTTATTTGTTTGAGATCTAGCACCCAACTTCAATCAGGTCACCTCTTAGGCGCCGTTGTTCAAGAGTGAAGAGGCCCAGCCGTTGCAGCCTCAGATGGTAAGGAAGGTGTTCAGTCCCCTGATCATTCTGGTTGCCCTCCTCTGAACTTTTTCCATTTCCGTAATATTCTTCTGGAGGTATGGTGACCAGAACTGTATGCAATACTCCAGATGGGGCCTCACCATAGATTTATAAAGAGGCAAAATGACACTTGCTGTCTTATTTTCCATACCCTTCCTATTGATCCCTAGCATTGAGTTTGCTTTTTTCACTGCTGCGGCACACTGGGTTGACATCTTCATTGAGCTGTCCACCAGGACACCAAGGTCTCTTTCCTGGTTTGTTGCAGAGATTTCAGACCCCATCAGTTTATTAAAGTAATTTTTTTTGCCCCAACATGCACCACTCTGTACTTACTAATGTTGAAGCTCATTTGCCACTGGTTTGCCAACTCTCCCAGTAACAAGAGATGCCTCTGGAGCTCCTTACAATCTCTCTCAGTTTTTACTACCCTGTATAATTTAGTGTCATCAGCACATTTTGCTACCTTGCTATTTACTCCTACTTCTAGATCATTTATGAAGAGGTTGAAAAGCAGGGGTCCCAATACAAAACCTTGGAGGGCCCACTCTTTACCTCCCTCCACTTGGAGGTATCCATTAAGTGCTACCCTCTGTTTCCTGTCACGTAGCCAGTTGCTGATCCGAGGCAAGACCTGTCCCTTGATTCTATGACTGGCAAGTTTATTCAAGAGCCTTTGATGCGGGACCTTGTCAAATGCCTTCTGAAAGTCCAGATAAACAATGTCAACTGGATTTCCCTTATCCACATGCTTGTTGACACTCTCAAAGAATTCCAACAGATTAGTGAGACATGATTTGCCCTTGCAGAAGCCATGTTGGCTCTCCTTCAGCAGCACCTTCTCTTCTGTGTGCCTATTAATTTAATCTTTTAGGATGATTCCCATTACTTTACCTGGGACACATGTAAAACTGACCAGTTGGTAATTTCCTGGATCACCTCTGGATCCTTTTTTGAAGATTGTTGTTATATTCACTACCTTCCAGTCATCAGGCACAATGCCTGATTTGAGGAAAAGATTACCAGTATATATTTTGGCTAGGACCTCAGCCATTTCATCTTTAAGTTCCTTGAGAACTCATGGATGGATGCTATCTGGACCTGGTGACTGGTCAGCATTTAGTTTAACAAGACATGCAAGAATCTCCTCCCTGGTTATTTCTATCTGGCTTAATCCTTCTGACTGACACTGCTTTGTAGTACCCACAGTGACAAAAGAGGCCATTTGGTAGTAGGGCAGCTAAAAATTCTGTAAAAGATTAGATAGATAGATAGATAGATAGATAGATAGATAGATAGATAGATAGATAGATAGATAGATAGATAGATAGATAGATAGATAGATAGATAGATAGATAGATAGAACACACACACCCTGCTGAACCCTCTGGTTCTAGTCATCAAGGAAGGAATGAAGCTAGTGTAATTTTATGCCTATAATCCTGAGCCCTGACAACCAGTCAGGAAGATGCTGTGGTCAATGGTATTGAAGGCTGCTGAGACATCCAGGAGGACCAACGTGACCACACTCCCCATGTCAGCCTCTAGAAGAAGATCACTGAGCAAAGCAACCAAATCTGTCTCAGTCCTGTGGCACTGCATAAACCCTAAGTAAAATGGATCTAGGCCAGATATGTCCAAACTTTGGCCCTCCTGATGTTTTGGACCACAACTCCCAGAATTCTAAGCTTAGATTGCCAATGGCAAAGGACTGTGGGTGTTGTGGCCCAAAACATCTGGAGGGCTGAAGTTTGGACATGCCTGATAGACTATTGGTATCCTTGAAGGATCTGGCAACTGATTAGCCACCACCCTCTCAATCAGTTTCACCATGAAGGGTATGTTGGCAAGTAGACATGGGCACGGAGCGGCGAAATTCTCGTTTCCGTTTTTGGTTCTCGTTATCGTTACGTAACAATAACGGTAACAAGAATTACTCCGCTCCAGCTCAAACCCGACCCGAAAAAAGAAAAATTGGCTCGGGTTTGTTGTTGTCGTTCATGGCATTGCGGGCTCGCGCGATGCCATTGCCAACAAGCAGCACAGAAACAAAGTTTTTAAAAGTAAAAAAAATCTGATTCCCGACCAAAAAGGCAGGCGAAAATATGCCTGCCTGAGTGAGGGCACCTGCCAGAGGGGTGTTTTCTGGGGGGGGGGTCCCCGGCCTCCCCCCTCCTTTCCTGGGCTGTCTCTATGCCATCCGGTGGGTGGGGGATCCAAAATGGCAACCGCAATATTTATTTTTAAATTGTGGTCCAAAAGCCCACTAAACCACAACAGAAATATGTGAAAATAAGGTATTTTAACTGCCTGAATTTTTATACTAGCAGCAGTGGGTTTTTCTTGCAATAATTTTATTTTATTTTTATTTTTATTTTATTTTTTTACACCTGCACATGCGCAATGATGGGCTGGCCATGGGATGGGACCATGCAAATTTTTGGAGCCATTCCACCAATCGCATTGCCAGGTTTTGACTGAGACTTCTGGATGTGCCAGAGGGCATAAAAAGCCCACTAACCCTAACCCTAACCCTAACCCTAACCCTAACCCTAACCCATACACCAGTACACTGTCCTTCTTAGTGGGTCAGAGGCACCCAGAGGTGCAGCCCACTAATCCACCCTAACCCTAACTCTAACCCTAACCCTAACCCTAGCCCTTACCCTAACCCCAACCCTAAGCATAACCTGTACGCCAGTACACTTCCCTTCTTAGTGAGTCAGAGGCACCCAGAGAGGTGCCTCTGCCACTTACCCCAACCCTAATAATATATTGTACAAACGCTTCCCTTTTTAGTGGGTCAGACTAGAGGCACCCAGAGAGGTGCCTCCCAGAGCCCACTTACCCCAACCCCAACCCCAACCCCAACCCTAAATGACAAACGACAAACGAAATGACAAATTTTTGAAAAATTTCACGACAAACGGAAACGACCCGAAACAGACCCGTTCCGACAAACGACAACTCGAAACGTCATTTTTTCTGGTCGTGCCCATCTCTATTGGCAAGTGGACAGCAGTTGCTTAAATGAGTCAACTCATTGTCTCCTTCAAGCAAGATGGAGTATAGTCGCAATCTGAGAGGCCCATTGGATTGTCTCCTCTCTGGCTGATTTCAGGAGCCTTCTTTTCTGTGCATATATATGCCTTGATTAACAAGGGGAAATTGACACTACTTTTGTGCTAAGGCATCTTCCACACATTGCAGAAACCTCTGCCAGTCTCTCTCTCTCTCTCTCTCTCTCTATCTATCTATCTATCTATCTATCTATCTATCTATCTATCTATCTATCTATCTATCTATCTACCTATCTATCTATCTACCTATCTCTGTGTGTATATGATTTATATACAGAACATTATAATTATAATACTTGGTATAATATATACAGGGTATTATAATATAACACACTGGAGGGGGATGATTTCAAAGGTGTTAACAAACTCCCCACAATCTGTCTCAGTGCGTCAAGGCAGCCTGTCTCACCAGAATGAGTCACTCAGCAAGGCTTCATCAGAGATTTCATCCCAAACTTGAACCGTGTCAGAAATTAGAGGTAATATTTTTTCCTCACCTTTAGAGGAACAACATGCATAACCAGCATGCTGAGCAAATGCATTGTGGGAAAGGAAAGCAACATTTCATTAACTTGTTGGTCCTTGCAGAATGTTGGTGAGATGCATTTTTTCCCCTTTCACCTCTTGCATTCAATCACACTGTTTTCAGATGGGTGGCTTCTATTGAGTTTATGATCCAAAGCAATGTGTACCCCTTCCTGTTTGAACCTTCGTAACTGCTGATGGGTTAGTAATGCATTGGGTTCACATTAGAGATGGGCACGACTTGAAAAAAAAAATTTCGAGTTGTCGTTAGTCGGGCCGGTTCCGTTTCGGCTCGTTTCCGTTTTTCGCGAAAATTTGCAAAAATTAGTCGGTTCGTTTTTTTGTTTTTTCGTTGTCGTTAGTACTGGTTTGGGGAGGGGGTAGCGGGCTCCTGGAGGGAGCTGCAGGAGTCAGCCAGAGCCACAAGTGACGGACTGGCAGACTCTTTGCACCCGCTGTGTCTCACGTACTTGCATGTAGTGCAATGCAAGTAGATCTGGCTTAGGGTTAAGACGGCTTAGCGCAATGGCTAGGGTTAGGCTAGTTACGGGTGAGGTTACGGTGAGTATTGGGGTGCATCTGGGTGCCTCTCTGACCCACTTAGAAGGACAGTGTACTGGCGTATGGGTTAGGCTTAGGGTTCGGGTTTGGGCTACGATTAGTGGGCTGTTTATGCCCGATTGGCACATCCCAGAAGTCTCTGTGGTCAACCTGGCCAAGTGGCCATGCGATTGGTGGAAAATTTGCATGGTCTACTCCCATGGGAGAGCCCATCATTGCAAATGTGCAGGTGTAAAAAAATAAAATAAAATAAAATAAAATAAAATCAACGGAGACTTTTTTTTGCAAGGAAAACCCACTGCTGCTACTGTAAAAATTCAAGCATTTAAAATAGCTAATTTTCGCATGTTTCTGTGGTGCTTTGGTGGGGTTTTGGGCAACAATTTCAAAAAAAAAAATTGCGGTCGCCATTTTGGATCCCCCGCACTGCATGGCAAATGGATGCGCCCTCCCAGCCTGGTACCAGCAGCGCAGCAGTAGCAATAGCCAAGGAGAGGGGGGCGGGGAACCCCCCCCCAAAATAAAACACCCTTCTGGCCTGGTAGGTGCCCTCAGACAGTTTTCGCCTACTTTTAGGGCCGGGAATCGGGTTTTTTTTAACTTTTAAAAACTTTTTTTCTGTGCCGCTTGGCATTGCGCGATGCAAGTAACGAGCACGACAAATCAGACCAAATTGTTCGTTCGTCGGTTCGAGCTCGAAGTCTGGGGCAGTGATTCCCGTTACCGTTTCCGTAGAGTAACGGAAACGAGTAACGGAAACGGAAACGGGAATACCGCTAAGTCGTGCCCATCTCTAGTTCACATTTTAATATTTCACCCAATCTGCAGCACCTAGGGATGAATGCACAAAAGTGCCAATTTCTTCATTTGTAGATTATGAATCATAACAAATGAATGAAAGTTTAAATATATACAGTATATACAAATTATATACAAAATTTCTTTTCTTTCTGCTTCAGAATACTTCTATTTTGTGTTTGGTCTCTTTGTAGTAATACTGGGCTGTGTCCTTTTTTGTTTGCTTGCAGTGTCCTCTCTGTGATCTCATCTTCTTGAGAAAATGAAGTGGGGGGGGACCATTAGAGTGAGTGGCTGCTCTGAAAAAAGTGACTGTTAGGGACCATTAGGAGAGGAACCAAAAATCAAACTGCTGGTTTCATAATGTCTTTGTGCAAATCTACTGCACAGCCGCCCTTTGACCACTTACAGAGTCACTTCCAGGACCAATGAAAGTAATGGCATGTTGAAGACATCTGTAACCAAACAGTAATAATGCAATGCTTCAGGTTAGGAGAGCAAAAGATCTTATAGTGGAAGAAGACAGACTCCAGTCGTCTTTCATCTCCTGGATCAAGATATCAAGGCAACTCAGTAGGAAGCACTACTGACTGAGCCACCAATTTAGAGCACGAGTACAGCATAGCCAAGCCCAAGATTGCTTTTGGTTCCTTGGGTCACCTGATCTGCCTGTGCTGAGAATAGTGCATAGTAGACATGGGCACAACCAGAAAAAATGACGTTTCGAGTTTTCGTTTGTCGGAACGGGTCCGTTTCGGGTCATTTCTGTTTGTCGCGAAATTTTTCAAAAATTTGTCGTTTCATTTGTCGTTTGTTGTTTGTCGTTTCCACCACAATTTAGCGCAATTTGACTTCCCAGAGCATAGGCGTGTCCTGCAATCAGGGCCGGCGCTAGGTGTTTTTGCGCCCTAGGCGGGGGGCGGGGTGGGGGGCGGGCGCCGGTGGTGGGGGGCCATGGGCGGGCGGCGACAACGGCAGGTGGGAGGCATGGGCGGGCAGGCGGGCGGGCGGAGTCCGCGGGCGGGCAAGTGGGCGTGCGGCGGCGCGGGCCGCAGGCGGGTGGCAGCACGGGCAGGCGGGCGAGTGGGCAGTTAGGGTATCACTTAGGATAGAGGTTCTGTTCTTGGCTTGCACCCCAAATGTGTGTGTGTGCAAGCAAATTGAAGTTGGGAAAATAGAAAATAAATGGTATTATATATAATATATTTTTTAAATAAATCCACAGCTCCCACTCCCAGTCGAACCTCCCCCTTTATCCAATATCAGAAAAAAATCCTCACAAACTGCCAGATACGAAATAAAGAATAAACTGCTATTCCCTTCAGCAGACAAAGCTGCAGGGAATCAAAGAAATTATTTCCTAAATTCAATTCCCTCCCTGCCTGCCTAACTTAAATCCTAAAGCCTCCAGCCTCCCTCCTCAATTTCAATCGGATCACACCAGCACCAACAGCCAGCCCTCCTCCCTCAACCACATCCATACACCCGACTGCAATTTCTGGAAGGTGCCTCGGCTTTTTATGCCCTCCGAGACATCCAGAAGTGTCAGTCAAAAACCTGGCCATGCCATTGGTGGAATGGTTCAAAAATTTTGCATGGTCCCATCCCATGCCCAGCCCAAATGGGCAGGTCTAAAAAAATAAAAAATAAAATAAAATAAAATAAAATCAATACGACATTTTATTGCTATAAAAAACCCACTGCTGCTACTATTAAAATTCAGGCATTTAAAATAAATAAATTTCACATGTTTCTGTGGTGATTTGGTGTGATTTTGACCACGATTTCAAAAGAAAAATTGTGGTCGCCATTTTGAATCCCCCCCATCGCATGGCATGGTGAGACGATGAGGATGACCCCCCCCCAGCCTGGTGCAAGCAGCCCAGGACAGGAGAAGAGTGGGGGGAAGGCCGGGGACCCCCCAGAAACCACCCCTCTGGTAGGTGGCAAAGCCTCAGACAGGCATATTTTCGCCTACTTTTTTGGCCGGGAATAGGGTTTTTTTTAAAAAAACTTTTAAAAACTTTTTCTGTGTTTCGCATTGCGCAATCGCCGCGATGCCACAAACGAAAACAAAAAACCCGACCAAATTTTTCTTTTTTCGGTTCGAGTTCGTGTTCTGACGGCTTAATTATCATTACCGTTTGAAACGAAAAATGGAAACGGAAACGAAAATTTTGCCGAGTCGTGCCCATGTCTAGTGCATAGTCATAATGAAAATAGGCATACATTTGAGCTGCAAGTCTTGATTGAGTCTCCTTTGTAGGCCAATGCACCCAATGATAATGTTGAGAAGAGATCATAACAATTTTGCAGGCAATAACACATTATCAATGGGGGGACTTTGCAACTTAAGGTGTTTTATCACTGATTTGATTAGTAGAGTTCTTTTTCTCAGTTGAGACAAGACCCCACCCTCTTTCTGTTTTCTCTCTTCTTTTTTTTTGCTTCCCTTGTTTAGTTGCAATTCTCTTTTCTTGACCTTTGAATGTGTAGCAAGCATGGAGGATGTCTTTTCCACATATGCAGACTCATTTTTTTCTTATTTTTCTTCTGATTGTAACTAGGGATCAGAACTGTAAATAAAGATACCTTTTCTTTACAGTTAAACATTTTTGGAATGAATTTTAACCTATATAGTGCTGGTCACTGTGAGAGGGTTGGTGGGGAAACTGAGCTGATTTCCATGTTTCTCTGCTAATTAAAAGGGAATAATCATAATTCAACCACACTACAGAAACTGAGGTTTTCAATTTGCCCCAATGGATGACAGGGTGCAACTAGAGATGCTCTGAGGATATTCATGGGTGCAATTAATTTGAATATTTATTTGAATCACATCAAATAAATAGGGAATGAGACCCATGAAATTAAGGTACAGATGAAATAAAAATCCATGCATTTCTAACAGAGTAAAAGTCAATGATGTAATGAAAAGTGTAATGCAGATCACTCTGGATTAAAGTTTCCGGTGATACTATAATTATGCAAAATTAGCCTCAGTTAGCTCTTAATAAAACCCCATATTTGTACCTCATCTTCTGCCAGCCTTCCTGTTAATGCCTTTTGGTGCAGATGAGATGCCTTCACGGTGTTCATTCCTGGCAGTCCTCCTGGCCTCTTCTATAAGTTTGGTTGTGTCTTTGCTATGCATAAGCCAATCTCTTTGGTGCCCATCTGTGTTTTAGCATGATAAAGACGTTAGTTTCTGTCAGATATTAGTTAGTGAAATATATGTATTAGACAGGATGTTCGATATATATTTGATATGTATTTAATTGTTTTAAAGATGGAGTCTGTAAAAAGTGCAAAGTCACAGTGACTCTTATAGCTTTTTCTAATGGAGTACAGATGTTAAGAATTAACATGATGAATTTTGGCTGTTGCAAGGGGTTGCAATAGCTATGAGGTAATGTCATTTATGAATGGATAGACACATGTATAAAAATGCTCTGTAAATCATTGTTCATTGGGCCTTCCGTGAGTAAGGCACCCACTTTGTTTCTCTGTCATATATTTTGTCAATGTAATGTATGCTGTTATGCTGTTGAATTTTGTATCAATGTAATAATGTGACTTTCCCCCCTATGCATTGTTGAACTTTGTATAAGTTCTGTGATGCTGTGATATATTTTTGTACAGTTTGTAATATAGCTGTTTGGTTTTAAGAAAACTCTGTCTTTGGCTAACAATTTATTCAATAAGTATTGCTTCTGCTGGCTGATCAAATAGCACATACTCTGACAGTTTCACAGAGATACACTTTGTACGAAAGGGAGAAAATACGTCTTGCTCTCAGGCTGAAGGTGAGAAAATATTGGGCAGGATTCCATTTCCTAGACCTTCCGGGAGACCCCGGGCATTCCTGAAGTTCCACTGCTTAGTTTTTTTTTACCTCAGATGAAATTAGATCCTTCCAGCATATGATAGTATGGTGGTAGTTTCAACAAGCACAGAGGGAGTGCAGAAACGTCTATTGTGGTGATGCTCCTTTGCTAGCACAATATTGAATTTAGGTCATAGCCTGGATGCCAGTAATGTTTACTAAGCACAACTGCAGACAAGCCAATGCTACACTATTAAGATACACTTTGCGTTGTACAGATTTATAAACAAAAACAAAGGTAACAAAGCCTCAGCTGTCATCTCGGCAAGGAATTATTTGTGCGGTATTGCTCCGCACATATTTTACATCTTGTAAGATTAGCAAAATGGCAATCACATGATTATTTATGTTTAGACCAGGCATACGTTTCCCCCCTAGACCTCAATGGAGGTAGAATTCTCTGTATTATTAATTCTCCCACCCTACTCTAGCTGTGCTGCTTAGCTGTGTTTGTAATTAGGGTCATCTGTTCAGCCACGATAGCTCGACCCATTAATACACAATTTGAAAGAGATAATTAAAACATATATGAAGGGAGATGAGCCCGTCATCTAAGAGAATGCTTAGGGCTTGCAAATATAACATTGACAATTGTTCATTTTTTTATTCTGGTAGCATTCGTGCTCCAGTTTGATACCTTTGTTAAATTGCTTAGAATCAGAGAGGAATGCAAACAGTCTCTTGATGTTTGCCACCCTGCTGTGGGAAGAGAAAGTGGAATACCTGCCACTTCAGGTTTCTCTAGGAGTAGGTGAAATCCAGAATAATTTCTTTTGGATGCGACCTGGTGGAGTTTTTGTTTTATTTTGTTTGACTTTTGGTTTGGTTTGGTTTTGGAATCTCCCATATTAGATTTGCCTGGGAAGGAAATTTTCTGGACTGGCTTGACTGTCAATCAATCCAGAACCAACCGATCATTTCTTCCTTGCCTCTCAACTCACAGATAACTCTGTCTCTCTGCTCTGTGCTTTTCCCCCCACTAGTCTGTATAGAAGTATGTTGCTGAAGTCAGTCGGGTTTATCTGCTCTGCAATTGCCCGAATTTCTGTTGCACAGCTAAAGGAATTACAGCAGTCATGTCCAAACTTCAGCCCTCCAGATGTTTTGGACCACAACTCCCACAGTCTTTTGTCATTGGGAATCTAAACTTAGAATTCTGGGAGTTGTGGTCCAAAACATCAGGAGGGCCAAAGTTTGGATATGCCTGAATTACAGTATTCCCCCCCTCCTATCGTCGGGGTTAGGGACCCGATCCGACCTGCGATAATGGGAAATCTGTGATATGAAGATGCTGGGTCAGGTTGGGACTGGGGGGGAGGGGCTATCTGAGGCCTGGCACTGCCCTGAATGGGCCTCTGAAAGTCTTGCCGGGTCTGCTGGAGGCCCCAGAAGTGGTTTCTGGCAAACTGGAAGTGGGGTAAGTGCAGGAGGCCTCAAATGGGCCCATGCAGCTTGCCTCAGGAGCCCTTTGTTTCATATTCTGTGGTCCTGTGATATACCGGGACCGCAGTATATGAAACACAAAATGGTGGTGGATGACTGTATATCGAAAATTCAGAACTCTGCAGCAAGACTGACCATTCACATCAGCAACAACACTCCTTCCATGTTATTTGATGCCAAATGGGGTGCCCCCAGTAGAAAAACTTTCATAATTTTAAAGTCCTTGAAAATACTGTTCCCAGGCACCTACCAGCATGAAAATAAAATCATTTAAGTTGCAGCTTTGCTTGAAACCAAAGGGTCCAGTTTAATGTACACTACACAGCGGTTCATGGGAGTGACACTCTTGAATCACAAGATGGTATCATTGCTGGTCAGAATGGCTGGATCAACAGGTCCTAGATGGACTCCTGTATTGCTATTTTTTCAACACCTGTATAAGAAGAAAGAAAGGGAGAGGGGAACTTTGTTCTTTGCTGCAGCCTGACATACTAGTGTGGGGCTCATGGGAGAGTTTAATTTTCATGCCTGCTGCCTGCCTGCCTTGGATGTGGTGGGGTGGTAGCCTAGCTGTATTTATCAGGGACCCTTTACAGAATCGAACCCTTATTCCCCATTGCCATGGTGCTGCAAGGCACAGAAAGTAAAGTAAAGCACAGAAAATCATGTGTGTGGTGGTGTGTGTGCGTGCCTCCCTGTGCTGAGAGAGAAGCCACACACAACACAACAGCACAGCTTCTGTTTGGGACTGGGGCTGGGAAAGTTTTAGAAGGCATGCTGGGAAGGGTTTTATATTCTTTTCCCCTTCCTACCACCTTTGAAGTACAACATTCATTCCCACCCACCCACATTGTGATTTCCACCACCAACCAGTACCAGTTCCCCCATTCTCAACTGGCACAATAAGAATGCACCTGGCCATCCCTCTTAATCATGGCCCCATTGCAAAAAAACAGCAAAATAGAACTGGAGTCCTCTTATTCCATTATTCCTAGCTGGAGTATTCTGGGCTGGCAAACTCCTGCCTCTCTCCTCAGCTTGCAACCCCACCTGCATGTTATGGGATCTGAAAGACCCATGTATTTTTAAGACCTGTCTGGCTGCCTTGGTGTACTTTAATTCTTGCCTGCCTGCCTGCCTGCCTGCCTGCCTGCCTGTTGGAGTGAACTTCAGCCCTTTGTGCCTTGGTGGGCTTCAAGGGGAGAGTCAAACGATGCTCCAAGTCCACACACCACAGCAATTTCCCTGCTGCTAGGTGCCTGGCTGGGATCAATATTTTCAGTACTTTAAAATTTGGCATTGAATAATTTGGCCCCCATACCCCAAACCTCTCCAAATTTGGGGTGCTCCAAGAGGGGAGACCTTGAAGAAGTTCCACAACGATTTCCATGCTGCTAGCTAGGTGTCAGAAATCACCACAGAGGATGGTGGAGTCTCCTTCTTTGGAGGTTTTTAAGCAGAGGTTGGATGGCCATCTGTTGGGAGCACTGTGATGGGGGTTCCTGCATGGCAGAGGGTTGGACTGGATGGCCCTTGAGGTCTCTTCCAACTCTATGATTCTACGATTCTGTCATGGCTCCATCCTGTATAATGCTGTCAACTATAATTTATGGTTTACAATCTTCCTTTCCTTTCCCTTCTCTTTTCTTTGAAGTGCCTTCTTTTAGAATGAATCATCCCTCTATCTTTTATAGAATCAACTAGCTATAAAATATCATATGAATTATACAATGATATTGGGAGGGTTTTTTTCCAAGTTTGTTTTGCTATGAGATCACGCTCAAAAGGTTCCAGCACCAACTCCCTATAGTTTGAAAGATTTTAACTTTCATAAATCTTTCATCTCCTGTTGTCAAAAGAAATCAGGATGCCTCTCTGATGTCTATCAGGACGATTAGCATTATTGTTATGGGCATTTATCTTGAAGGAAATATACAAGTGTTTGCACGCATGCCTTAAAAGAACCGTGCTACTGACTGCAAGAGGAATCATCTTCTCAAGAGAGGAAAGGAAATGTGTCATGTTCTAATGCCATCTGCTCATCCCGCTAAAGGAACACAGAGAGTGAGTGGAAAGTATCTGAAAAAGAAACAGATTCAGAGCAAAGTTGAAGGCGGCACCAAGGCAAGGACTATGTCGGCCATTCCTTCGAAGAAGAAATATCTTCTAACCAGGATTAGGCAGAAAGTCAATCTGCATGTACAATAGATCTCTTGATTATTTCATCTGGAGTAAAATAGCAAGGATTTCAGACTTCTAGTTTCTTAACAGCTATAGGAGCAAGAGGTGCCATAACCATGTACTTCTCTGTAACTGAGGATGATTTCTGGTTAGATGGATTGTGAAGCCCTTTCAGTTTTGCTATCTTTTTGTTAAGAAGCTTCTCTGTTAACATGACCTTATAATACCCTTCTTACTGCTGGTTTAGTTGACCGATGTATCAGATATGCACACCAAAGGCACCACTCCCATTTTTGGTTGTTCTTTCAAAGGAAATGGCTCATCTGTTTATTGGTCCCTTTATGAGTTGAAGGTCCAGGTAGTCATCATGAAGGTATCATGGTCTGGAGGACCCTTGTGTCACAGTGGTTAATGTCCAGGGAGAACTCTTCTCACAATATGAATTTGATCCCAACAGATTCACTCAACCTCAAGGTTGACTCAGCCTTCCATCTTTCCAAGGCTGATATGAGTAAAATGAGTATCCAGCTTGTGGGGGGAGGGGGCAATGTGTAGCCTGCATAATTAAAATGCAAACTACCCAGAGATTGCTTTAAGCACTATAACGTGCCATATAAGCAAAACCACTTTTTAAAAAAAAAATACTTCCAGGTTAGTTGCCATATTTTGCAGTCTATAAGAGGCCCCTATATATAAGACAACTGTTTGCAGAGAAAAGGTATGGGCAGTTTCACAACTGCATGGTTCTCTCTTCAGCTTTCTTCTCATAGAATCATAGAATCATAGAATCTTAGAGCTGGAAGAGACCTCAAGGGCCATCCAGCACAACCCTGTGCCATGCAGGAACACCCATCACAGTATTTCTGACAGGTGGCTATCCAGCCTCTGCTTAAAAACCTCCAAAGAAGGAGACTCCACCACCCTCCGTGACAGCATATTCCACTGCCAAACAGCTCTAACCATCATGAAGTTCTTCGAATGTTCAAATGGTATCTCTTTTCTGTAGTTTAAAACCATTGCCATGAGTCCTAGTCTCTGAAGCCATGGAAAACAAACCTGTTCCCTCTTCAATATGACATCCTTTCAAATTAGAGATGGGCACAAAACAGAAAAATGGTGTTTCGGTTTTTCATTTGTCGTTGAGAGGTCTGTTTCGGTTCATTTCCGTTTTTCGGGAATTTTTTGAAAAATTTCATTACTGTTTTTCATTTTTTCGTTTGTCGTTTCTACCCGCTTTTGCGTGATTTTTAAAGCATTTCCGTGCACAGGCATCCCCCAACGCCCCAGACCAGAGGGAAAACACATAAAAAAATGGATGCTGGCACAGACACAGTATAGACTACGTAATAGTATGCAGGGAGGCTGCAAAGGCATCAGCGGACGTTGCCCAGGGTACAAGGCAGCCGCAAAGTGACTGCACTGCGGGGAAGGGGAGGGTACTCACCGAGAGGTACGCAGCACGCATGCACACAGGGAGGCTGCAGGACTGAAGCTAGAGTTGCAGAGACAGCAATCCCACCCTAACTCCCACCAGAGACTGCAAGGAGGACTGGGGCTGCCAGAGCTTTTTATGCCCTCTGTGGCTGCCAGACTTGCCTGCCCAGTCTGCAACCTGGGCATGCTATTGGTTGAACATGATCCCACATTACATGGCTTGCCTCCATTTTGTGGCTGGTGGCGACGTCCATTTTAAAGGGAAAAGAAAAATACATTGCGATGGGAGAAGACAAAAACAAATGTTTTAAGGACCCCAACCCCCTGGTAGGTATTATCAGACAATATAAATAATTATCACTGCATTTTTACGGATGTCCAGGGCGTTTTTTAACATTTAAAAGAGCTCATTTCATTGTGCGTCGCCATTAACAGAAACGAAACGTAACGACCACAATTTTCGTGGTTCTGTTCATTTCATTTCATTTTCATCACAATTTTCGTTTGTCGTTTTGTTACGTAACGGAAATGACAAACGGTAACGGAAACGAAAAAATGTTCGTTCCGTGCCCATCTCTATTTCAAATATTTAAATATAGCTATCATATCCCCTCTCGGTCTTCTTTTTGAAAGGCTAAACATTCCCAACTCCCTAAGCCGTTCCTCGTAAGTCATTTCTTCCAGACCTTCAGCCACCTTGGTCGCCCTCCTCTGGACCTGCTCAAGGTTGTCAACATCCTTTTTAAATTGAGGTGCACAGAACTGGACACAGTACTCCAGATGAGGTCTGACCAGAGCAGAATAGATTGGTACTATCACTTCCCTTGATCTAGACTCTATGGTTCTGTTGATGCAACCAAGAATTGCATTGGCTTTCATGGCCGCCACATCACACTGCTGACTCATGTTCAATCATCCACCAAGACTCCCAGATCCCTTTCACAGGTACTATTTTCCAGCCAGGTGTCTCCCATCCTATATCTGTGCAATTCATTCTTTTTACCTAGATGCACCACCCTACATTTCCCTCTGTTGAAACACATTCCGTTAGCTTTGGCCCAGCTCTCTAATCTGTCTCTGTAGAAGACAACCCTCAATTTGTCATCTAAAGGTTTTAGACAAAAATATATTCTTGTACATGGGAAAACACCGTAAATGGAGTGTCCTCCCCACTCTGGCACAAACCAATCTACATTATAATAAGGGACAGTTATTGGAGCTTGACTCGTCTTTTGGAGCTACTCTGACCTGCTCCTTCTCCAGTTTTATGATAGTATTTGTGTGTGTCGCCTTGAAAATCTCTAATCCCATGAATAGATAAAACAGAAAAGGCAAGGCCAGGTCACAGACTGGATGGGTGCAAACAGGACAGAGGACTTCTGGCCAAAGTGGTGGGATCTGTTTTGAGTGTTCTTCTGACTCATACTGAGAATCTACCTGGGAGCAGCTGTTCCCCACACTTTAGATGGTTATGGTTTCATGTTCAACTTGACATGGAAGGGATGGGTTTAGTGCATTTCCCTTGACATATGTGGGCACCAAATGACTGACTAGGACTAAGATAGAGTCTACTGAGAGAAAGAAGTTTGATTGCAAAGCTCACAGAGACATTTGCTTGAAAATCTTCCACCACATACTGGGTTGTTGCAGTGGATAATGTCCATAACCACTTAATCCAACAATGTTCATCTTCTCTGACAGTAGAATAAGTTCCTTTTTTATTTTTTGAGGGGAGAACCTCAGTGCTGCACCATGTTTCCTGATTACTACTAAACATTTATAAAGTGTCAATGATCACAGCAGGCTAATAAACACAATCCAGATCACTTCTCTGCCACAAAAACGTGGATGGTCTCAACAAATGTGCGCTCGGCAATGAAAACATGTAACCAAAAATATAATTGTTATGGGTAAACAACAGCTTTGCTGCTATTTTATTCAAAAGCAGATTGATTATGAAGGGCAGTGTGATTTTGGCTGTTTGTGTTGTGTTGTGTGGGGGTTGGATATAAAGAAGAAAATATGCTAAGTGGGAGACTATTAAGCTGTTTTTATATTATCAGTGAGAGTGATAATAATCCTACTGTCAGAAATAAGCTAATCCAATAACAGAAGCTCCATTTTAAAGGCAAGGCCCTTACAGTCTTGTTCAGCCAGGAATTTACAGGGAAAGGAGCATCCAAAAGCAAAAGAATCATGTTAGTTTATTTCTTCCTGGCGTACTCTTTCACATTGGACTGCAGTCCTCAGAAGCCTTCACAATCAGCTATGGAATTGAAGTCCATGGGTTACCCAAAGATGGGAACCACTGCTTAATTAAACAGCTTCTGCCAGAATCCCCACGCTTATAACTTGGAACACCACTGGAAAAAAGCAACGGCTGAAAAACTTTGCACAGCATCATAAGAAGAGGTCTGCTAAGTCAACTTTTTCTCTTTCTGTGTAGCAGATTTATCTCTGTCTGTTGTCTTGCTGTCCCCATGATGCCCTTCCACGGACCATAGGAATGCATCCCAAAATATTTCACTACAACATTTTGAAATGGAACATCAGTTAGACAGAAGGACTAATGAATATGTGTCACCGAGTCCATTCCAATTTGCAGTGACTCTCTGCAATCATGGGGAGTATTCTAACCCCAGGCACTCTAATTATCAGAGTTATACCAGAAGTAATACCCATCCAATATGGGATGCTATGCCCAGCTACTTGAAAGCCCAATTATAGCTATGCTTGAGGAGAAAGCAAAGTGTTCTGCTTATATACCGCCCCATACCACTTCAACTAGTCTCTGGGTGGTTTATAGTTTAATAACAGTATGCAGGCTACACATTGCCCCCCTCCCCCAGCAAGCTGGGTACTCATTTTACCGACCTCGGAAGGATGGAAGGCTGAGTGAACCTTGAGCCTGCTACCTGAGATCGAACCCCAGGTTGTGAGCACAGTTTTACCTGCAGGACAGGCATTTAACCACTGTGCCACAAGGCTCCTTAGAGCCTCCAAGAAGGTATTCTTATCTTCATGTCTTGCTTTTTAAGCTTTCTAACTAGAGATGGGCACGACCAGGAAAAATTACGTTTTGAGTTGTCGTGTGTCGGAGCCGGCCCATTTCGGCTAGTTTCCGTTTTTCGCAAAATTTTCCAAAAATTTGTCGTTTCGTTTGTTGGTTTTTTGTCTGTCGTTAGTACTGGTTTTGGGGGGGCTCCTGGAGGCACCTCTCTGGGGTGGGTGCCTCCTCTGGCCCGCCATGAAGGGAAAGCGGGCTCCTGGAGGCACCTCTCTCGGGTGGGTGCCTCCTCTGGCCCGCTACAAAATGGCATGCATAGCCAATTGGATATGCATACCATTAAGTTGCAGTTGCAGCAGGCAGAGGCACCTCTCTTTCGGGTGCCTCTGTGACTCACTGCCTACTGTGCACTTGGGCTGGGGAACGAAGTGAGAGAGGACCCCTACGGGCGCCTGCTGTGACTCACTAAGAAGGGAAGTGTACTTGCTGTAGTGCAATGCGAGTACACAGATCTGGCTTGGGGTTAGGGGTTAGCGCAAGGGCTAGGCTTAGGGTTACTGGTAAG
The DNA here is from genome assembly GCA_037367245.1 of Phrynocephalus guinanensis. Lineage (NCBI taxonomy): Eukaryota > Metazoa > Chordata > Lepidosauria > Squamata > Agamidae > Phrynocephalus > Phrynocephalus guinanensis. Next base: position 38,432,428 of record CM074733.1, read on the forward strand.
GTTAGGGTGAGTTACTGGGGTGCACCTCTGGGTACGTCTCTGACCCACTAAGAAGGACAGTGTACTGGCGTATGGGTTAGGGTTAGGGTTAGGGTTCGGGTTCGGGCTAGGTTTAGTGGCTTTTTATGCCCGACTGGCACATCCCAGAAGTCTCGGTCAAAACCTGGCCAAGTGGCCATGCAATTGGTGGAATGGCTCCAAAAATTTGCATGGTCCACTCCCATGGCCAGCCCATCATTGCGCAGGTGTAAAAAAATAAAAATAAAAATAAAATAAAATAAAATAAATGGAGACGTTTTGTTGCAAGAAAAACCCACTGCTGCTACTGAAAAAATTCAGGCAGTTTTAAAATAGCTATTTTCGCATGTTTCTGTGGTGCTTTGCTGTGTTTTTGGACCACGCGATTTCAAAATAAATATTGCGGTCGCCCCATTTTAGATCCCCCGCCCGCACCGCATGGCATGGCGAGTTGGCAAGACGACGAGGATGCGCAGCCCAGGAGAGGAGAGGGGGGAGGCCGGGGACCCCCCCTGAAACCACCCCTCTGGTAGGTGCCCTCACTGAGGCAGGCATATTTTCACCTGCTTTTTTGGCCGGGAATCGGGGGTTTTTTATTTTTAAAACTTTTTTCTGTGCCGCGCCGCTTGGCGAGTTGGCGAGTTGGCGACTCGACGAGGATGCGCACTTTGCGCAGCCCAGGAGAGGAGGGGAGAGGCCGGGGACCCCCCCCCAGAAACCACCCCTCTGGTAGGTGCCCTCAGGCAGGCATATTTTCGCCTGCTTTTTTGGCCGGGAATCGGGGTGTTTTTTTTTTACTTTTTTCCTGTGCCGCTTCGCATCGTGCGATCGCTGCGATGCCAGGAACGACAACAACAAATCAGACCCAATTTTTCTTTAGTCGGTTCGAGTTCGAGTTCTGGCGGAGTAATTGTCGTTACCGTTTCCGTTACGTAACGGAAACGAGAATTTCACCAAGTCGTGCCCATGTCTATTTCTAACACATCTGGTTAGTCACTGTGAGTTGATGTTGCTGTACTGTCTTAGAACTAGAAAGATGGAAGGGCGTCTAGAGATCGTCAAGGAGGCACAGTGGGGAACTGAACTCATAGCCCCTGGCTCCGCAGCCAGAGATGCCTAAGCAACTGAGCTATCCAGAGAAGTAGGCCTTATTCATTCCTGATGACAAGTAAGAGTCTTCAGCCTAAATCCAATTATAAATCCCAACAATATTAGACATACTGAACTCACTGCTGAATCCAATGGGTCTAATTCTGGTGAACCATTGGATCTAAGCCACCGAGTTCAATGATGTCTACTCTAAGTAAGTATGTCAGGTCATCTGGTTTAGGTGAGCTAAGCAAAAGAGCATTTGGAATGCCCCTCTATTGCATCACAAGAAGAACATTCAATGTAAAGGGAACTTTTGGCATGAACTCCAAGTCATACAGAATTTTGACCTTCACTATCGTGAAAACAGTGTTTCCTTGCAGCCATGTCGGCCACGTGGCCATGGACTTGCACCACCCTGGCTCTTTGGCTTGAATACGGAGATAAGCACCACCCCTAGAGTTGGACATGACTAGCATGCATGTGCGGGGGGAATCTTTACCTATGTTAAAACCAACATTTTGAACTGTGTCTGAAAACTGATTGGCAGCCAGTGGAGTTGCTGTAATAGCGGTGTAATGTGATCCTGGTGTGCAGTCTGTGGTCAGAGATGGGACCTACAATGGGAGAGTGGATTGGGGACAATCCTGGATAAAAATAAGGTAGATCCGTATGGTCTGTGTGCTGGATCTATGTGTGGAACCATGTGCCGACAGACCCGTGATTATTATTGTGAGGTATTTGAACATTAATGAGATGTATGATTTGATGATGATTTGGGAAGGTTCCCATGCAAAAATCATATGAAATCAGAAGGATCCATTCTTGGTTTCAAAGATCCACCATTTACTTTCTTCGTACTGCACACTGTTTCCCCTCCAAGTCAAGGTCTGTGCTTTAATATGTATATCATTTAAGATACATGAGCAATAGCTGGCCAAGAGGAAGGCAGGTGATGTGAGTCCAGCACCAGCTGAGCTCTGAGATGGGGGGCAGTACTGGGAAAGGAGGGGAAACCTGCCTGGTCAAAGAGAGGCAATGCCCTCAAAGGACTGGTCCAAGGTGTGTGTCTGGTGGTGGTGGGGAGGAAGTGTCCCACCAAATATTGTGGGCTGATTTCATTTCTTAGCAGCCACCACCCTGCTGTTAGGACGCTTCTCAGAGGGGGTTCCCTGACCCGGGGCCAGATTGAGCTGTCACTAGCTTCTTAAGGCACTTAACAGGAGGGGGAGCAAAAATTGGCTTTGTCCCCAGGCACTGAAAACCATAGCTATGCCTCTGCCTCTATCTGGCAACCTGCTGAAGCATAGCCCCTATGCCTCAGTGTAGATTTTGGAAAGCCATCCTTCAATATTTTTTCACGTTCATAGAGTGAATGAAGTATAGTTTTTATTTTTAAAACACATAGTCATTCATTCCCCGATAACCAATGTTAAGGACTGATTACCATAATTAACTGTCAGCATTCATTGCTATCTGTAGAGAGGCATTTATCACCCAACGTTGAGCAATGCTTTCTAATAAAACAGCATGCTTTGGTGTTGCTGTTCCTCTCCGTTTCAATAAAAGGAATAAAATTAAACTGCATTCAGTTCAAATCCTTCTTGAAGTTACTTCTCACTTCAGAACCACACTCAATCTACTTTACAGATAATACTAAGTGGTCTTATTTGCTTAAGATGATGATGAAATGTGGATTTCCATATGAATGGACTGAATATTGGTCTCCCTCACCCCTTCTTTTCATACAAGCAGCCTAAAAATGTTTTTAGTCATAATATTTCTCCACTGTGATCACTGTAAGATGTGAAAGATCATTTCTCTTACTTGTGGGAGGCAAAGGAGGTTACTTTGTCTTTGTAAGTGTTGCACTTCGGACCAGTACAAAAAAATCGTACTTCACATCTGTCATGCAACAGCTGAAATTTGTCTCAACCCTGCCCCCAGAGTGGGATCAGAGCATGACAATACTGTACCTGGCGCTGGGTTGGGGTATTCTCTTGTAACGGTTTGTTCACGGTTCCTGTGGTAACAACTGTCATGCAACAACAAGTGTCCACCTAGTGGTCAGTAGCTGAAGTGGCATTCAACATTAGTTTCCCTATGGGAAACACCATTCAGCACAAATGTTTATTAAAGAAAGTACTGAAAATTCTGTAGCATTGATGGGTAAATCCCGGAAGACCAGTATCAAAAAACATTATTTACGATATTTAAAAAGTTTAAGAAAGCAAGACAAATTCAGAATTTGTCACGGAATAAGACCGTGAAGTAACAGTGGTCACGAGACAAGTTATCATGAGCATGAGAAAACGGAAACAGGGACTAAACAGGGACAAAGCCATGTGATCGCAACCAGTGCTGTCATGGTACAAAACTAGTCACGGAACAAGGAAGGACATGAAGTAACCGTCAATGTGATACAACAATGGAACCCATGACCTCAGGAGGTGGTGAGCTTTACAACACTGAAGACATTCAACAGAAAATTGATTTAGATTCCTGGACTGTGCATGGGGTTGGACTCTATGGCCTTGTAGACTCCTTCTGACTTTCTTATTCTTTGATTCTAAAGAAACGCTTACATGCGGTACACACAAACTTAATATCACTCCCCCCCAAGCACACACACACACACACACACACACACACACACACACACACACACACACACACACACACACACACACACACACACCAAACATTCATTGGTATATTTTTCCACTCCATTCTGTTTTAAACCATTACTGGGCTGGCCTTTAAAAAGCACAGTGACACCTACTAATCACACCTCATTTTCTTAGACCACTGTGCTCTAAAGATCACTTTAAAGTATGTAACTCAGTAGCAGAAGAACATATATTTTGTGCACAAAAGACCTAATATCTAGTTCCCAGAATTCCCAAGTCTCACAAAGAAAAATGCTTATGAAATATTGGAAAGCACTTGCAATTTGATTTTTAAAAATATGTGAAGCCAGATTACCAATGCTGTGACCTCATATACGACAGTTACTAACATTTTTTTAAAAATCACCATGTGGTGACCTTTCTCTTTATCCCATAAACACCTTTCTGTTGGGAACAGAAAAAAAATCATTATTGGTGTATTCCTGGAGAGTTTCAGTCCTCTCTCGTCCAAGGTATAAACAGTTTTTCTTCTTCTGATCTTCCATAACTGTGCAAATCTGATTTCTTTTACCATCCTAAAACACTGTTAAGCAAGATGTGTAAAACAGTACAGTATTGGAACATCTGGAAGTTGAGTCATGGCAACTGGACTTCTTTTTCTTGAGTTTTCCTTTCTTTTTTCTCCAGTTGCCATGACTCAACTTCCAGATAAATTCACATGGATGACTGAGAATCTTCACAGAAGTATTGGGACAATTTCAAGGATGCAGTGCCTATGAAGACTTATGACCCCAACATAATTTAAAGGTAGATAGCTTTCTTTCACACCACCATGTTGAGAGGCTCTAAAGTGCAAGGAGAGGTCTTTCTGTAAATGGAAATCCTCCCCAAATGAGGAAAATAAAAAGGAACACAAACTCTGGCAAAAGAAATGTAAGAAGATGATAAGAGAGGCAAAGAAAGATTTTGAGGAACGCATGGCTAGCAATATAAAGGGTAATAATAAAAGCTTCTTTAAATATGTTAGAAGTAGAAAACCTGCCAGAAAACCAGTTGGTCCTCTGGATGGAGAGGGAGGAAAAGGGGAGATTAAGGAGGACTTGGAAATTGCAGAGAAATTAAATGAGTTCTTTGCATCTGTCTTCACGACAGAAGACCTTGAGCAGATTCCGCTGCCTGAATGGCTCCTCTTGACTAAAAAATTAAATCAAATACAGGTTAAAAGAGAGGATGTTTTAGGACTAATTGATAAATTGAAGATTAACAAGTCACCGGGCCCACATGGCATCCACCCAAGCGTTATTAGGGAACTGAGAAATGAAATTGAAGATCTCTTAACAGTAATATGCAACTTGTCTCTTAAAAGAGCCACAGTGCCGGGGGACTGGAGGATAGCATATGTCACACCAATTTTTAAAAAAGGAGGGGGTACCCGGGAAACTACAGGCCAGTTAGCCTTACATCTGTCCCAGGGAAGATGGTGGAAAGCCTCATCCAAGAGAAAATCTTAAAATACATAGAAGAACAAACCTTGCTGAGAGAAAATCAGTATGGCTTCTGCAAGGGTAAGTCTTGTCTGACAAAACTTTTAGAATTGTTTGAAAAGGTCAACAGGCATGTAGATTTGGGTGAACCGGTGGATAAAGTCTATCTGGATTTTCAAAAGGCTTTTGACACAGTCCCTCACCAAAGGTTGCTGAGAAAATTGCACAGTCAAGGGATAAGAGGGCAGGTCCTCTTATGGATTGAGAACTGGTTGAGATCCGGAAACAAAGAGTGTCAATGGGAAATTTTCACAATGGAGAGAGGTGAAAAGCGGTGTACCCCAGGGATCTGTCCTGGGACCGGTGCTTTTCAATCTGTTCATAAATGACCTGGAGACAGGGATAAGCAGTGAGGTGGCCAAGTTTGCAGATGACACAAAACTTTTCCGTGTGGTAAAAACCAGAGAAGATTGTGAAGAGCTCCAGAAGAATCTCTCCAAACTGGGAGAATGGGCTACGAAATGGCAAATGCATTTTAATGTAGCCAAATATAAAGTAATGCATATTGGGGCAAAAAATCAAAACTTTATCTATCAACTCATGGGCTCTGAGTTATCTGTGACAGATCAGGAAAAAGATCTTGGTGTGTTGGTGGACAGCTCCATGAAGGTGTCTCCCCAATGTGTGGCAGCGATGAAGAAGGCCAATTCCATGCTAGGGATTATCAAAAAGGGGATTGAAAATAAAACAGCCAACATTATAATGCCATTATACAAAACAATATTAAGGCCGCACCTGGAGTATTGTTTACAATTCTGGTCACCGCATCTCAAGAAAGACATAGTGGAACTAGAAAAGGTGCAGAAGTGAGCGACTAAAATGATTACTGGGCTGGGGCACCTCCCTTATGAGGAAAGGCTAAAACAATTGGGGCTCTTTAGTCTGGAAAAAGGCACCTGAGGGGGGATATGATTGAGACGTACAAAATAATGCAGGGTATGAGTGAAGTGGATAGAGGGAAGCTCTTCTCCCTCTCCCAAAATACCAGAACTAGGGGACATCCACTCAAATTGAGGGCTGGGAGAGTAAGAACAGACAAAAGAAAATATTTTTTTCACCCAACACATTGTTAGTCTATGGAACTCCCTGCCACAGGATGTGGTGATGGCATCTGGCCTGGATGCCTTCAAAAGGGGATTGGACAGATTCCTGGAGGAAAAGTCCATCACAGGTTACAAACCATGATGGAGATGTGTAATCTCCAGGCTTAAAACCAGGGTACTTCAAGGGTCTGATGCAGGGGAGTGGTATCAGGAGACAGATATCTAGTCTCATGCGCTCCCAAACGCATCTGGTGGGGCCACTGTGAGATATAGGAAGCTGGACTAGATGGGCCTTTGGCCTGATCCAGCATGGCTCTTCTTATGTTCTTATGTTTTTATCTCCTTCTCACAAGTAAACCAGATAAATGTTTGTTTGTTGGTTGGTTGGTTATATTTATACCCCACCTATCTGTCCACATGACCACTCCTGGTGGTTTACACACACACACACACACACACACACATACACACAAATATAAATCATAAAAATATAACATAAGACCAATAACAACAAACAAAATGTCAATCAATGAATGGTTATAGCAGTGGCATCACTAGACAAAATAAAAATATGAAATTAAAATTATGACAGTGGGAGAAAAAAATAAATAAATTGGCAGCCGGCAGTTAAGATGTTAAAAATTTATTTATTTATTTATTTATTTATTTATTTATTTGTTTGTTTGTTTGTTTATTTGTTTGTTGTTATACCACCCAACTTACAAGGGAACTCTTGTAAGACAGGCAAGCATACTCATGAGTAAGCTGGGAAGACTTGTAACTTCTCGCAGGAGAATAGACATCTCTAGTGTGAAGGGAAGGCTTAGCTCAAGTGAGAGATAAAAGAGGTTGCACTGAAGATAAGAATCTTTTCAGGGTGTAAACCGGACCAATCCAAATTCCTCTATCTATATCATGATCAAAGTTCTTCTTATATTGTTCCTGTCTTACACCCCACTTCCTCTGCCATTTAGTGGTGCCTGGTACCAGAAAATGTGCAACATACAGTTGGAGCTTTTGCTTCTTTTGCACTTCATCAGATGGACTGTGCAAGAGTAAGGAACATAACATGGGATTACATGTGTGTGAGCATTCAATTGTGTTTTTGTAGTTCTCCAACTGGGAATGGGTCTCTCTGTGTTTGGTTGTCTCCCACCATGAGCCTGGAAGCATGGAGATTTCCAAGGGCTGAGCAAGAAGTTCTACAAAGATCAATGCCAGTGGTGGTGATATTTTGGCCCTCCAGATGTTTTGCACCACAACTCCTGCAGTCCTTTGTCACTGGCAATCTAGGCTCGGAATTCTGGGAGTTGTGTTCCAAAACATCTGGAGTGCTGAAGGATTGTCACCACTGGCTATGCCATTCTGTCTAAATGTACTCACTGAGCTCCTGTGATACTGAAACGTGGAATCATGTTAAGGCTGGATCTTGGCTACAGGAATTCTGCACCACATTCAACTGAATATAAATACACAGTCCTATATAGATCCTTTACATTGCTTTCCCTGATTTTGTGTGTGTGTGTGTGTGTGTGTGTGTGTGTGTGTGTGTGTGTGTGTGTGTGTGTGTGTGTGTGTGTGTGTGTTGCATCCTTACAGTCGTGACCGACTCTTCGTGACCCCATGTCCATGGAGTTTTCTTGGCAGAAATACTGGAGTGGCTTCCCAGTTCCTACTCCAGGCACCTAAAGCACCTGGTATTCCCTGGTGGTCTCCCATCCAAGTACTAACCAGGGCCAACCCTGCTTAGCTTCCGAAATCAGCCGAGATCGGATGTGCTTAGGGCATCTAGGCAGCTGGTTTCCCTGATTTTAGCTCTGCAGAAAAACACAAAAACACAATAAGCCCTCCATTGGGCTTACAGGTTGCCAAAGAAAGAGTAGGAGGGAGAGGGGAGCCATTACTAATCCACTTAAATCAGTGAAAACCCTGTGTTTCCGGTAATATCAAATATCAACATGAAACAAAGAAGGTCTTGTGAAATTCTTCGCTGTTGCGATGTGCCATCAGGTTGCTTCCAAGTTTGGTAACCCAAATGGATAAATGATCTGCAAAAATTCCTATTTACAGCTAATGGCTTCTTCTGGTGAGTCAATCCATCCATTTCCCAGCTACCTTGCAGTTTTTCTCCTGTCATTATCTTTTTCCAGGGAATCTTCTCTTCCAATCCTCGGTCCCAACTTTGTCACCTCTGCTTCTAAATGGAGTTCAAGCTTACTTTGATCAAGCATGTGTCTTTCTGGTCGTCCACAGTATCCTTAAAGCTCTCCTCCAACCTCCCATTTCCAATGAGGTGAAATCCCAGGCAGACCAAAGAATGTCTCCTTCATTCTTTCCTCACAACCTCAGCGCTATAATAAGAAGCTCAAGGTACAATGTAGTCATTGATCGGAATGGCAACAGGTGCCTATATTTGCACAACACAAGTAAGCTCTGAAGTCACAGCAAATACATTTATCTCCTGTTCCTTAAAGACCTATGATGTGCAAGTGCCATTCATGCCACAAGGCTTGCTTCTCTGAACATGCCAATCCTCTGTTTCTTTTGTATTCTTATTATAAATCTCTTTGCTTTAATGATGGCAAACTGTTCAGAATTATTCCAGAAAGATAATGCAATCTTGTAACGTGATCAAAATCAACAATCCAAAATCTTTTTTTTTTTTTCTTCTCTCCGCTTTCATTAGTAAAGGCTCCTTATCTTAAGTGCCCAAGGGCAGATTAGAGGAGCCACCTATATGAGGCAGATTCACAGCACAATGCACACTGCAGTCATGGGAGGAGGGTCCATTTCTCTTCTCTTCTGCTTTGGTGTGACCAGCCAAAAAGAATTAGTGGATGTCTTATGTCTTATGCAAGGCATTTCATAAAGAATCATAGAACCACAGAAAAATGGAGTTGGTGGTGGGGAATTATAAGACCATTGAGGGTTTTGCATGGCAGGGGGTTGGACTGGATGGGTCTTGAGGTATCTTCCAACTCTATGGGCGTTTATACACGACCCCTAAACTCCGGGGCAAATGGCTCCCAGCTCCGGAGCTCCGGAGTTAACAGGAAATTAAGTACGACCCCGCCCACTTTAGCGCGTCCCAGCACATCTTTCAGGTACCTGCTCTTTGGAGGTGAAAATTATTTGATCTGGTGTAACGATAGTGCGTGCGGGGCTCTCCTTGCTTCTGTTTATTGTTTTTTGGCTCCCGCCCCTTTAAGAGCTACTTTTACAGAGACGAGAGGCAGAACGAGGTGAGCGGCATGCTTTTCTTTCTCTTTTTCTCCCTCCCCTCACACAGCCAGCAGCCAGGAATTGCGGAGGGGGTGGAATGCAGGAAGAGCGACGAACCCCTAAGATCTCTGGTCCGAATTTAAGTGGCCAGCGGATCTTAGGGGTCGTGTAAAAAGGCCCTATGATTCTATGATTCTGTGGTTGAAATAGAACAGAACTAGCACTCCAAATGCTTTGGGACAACTTGCAAGACTGTAAAAGAAAGTATTTCTGGATACCTTTCTGCACACGTTTTAAAACTGTCCAGTCACTCACTCAGCAGGCTGCTGCAGAAAGGGAAGGAATGTACTGTATTCAAGATTCTGCTCAGAGTTTTTGTTTGTATTTTTTGCTACACTTAAATGATATGAGTTTTATTTTGGGGCAACTCACAAACCCATAACCAAAGTGACCTGATTTGGGCAGCATACATGAGATAGAGAACAAAACAGAATGGCTGGTTCCTAGGTATAGCAAGTCTATTTGTAAATACATGTAATCAGATAGGACCCAGATTGCTACTGCCTTTCTATTTATTTTTATTTCCTTTGAAAAGCAAACAATGTTGAGAAGTGCCTAGTGTGTAGATCTCTGAACAAGAATTGATGGGCACCTTCCATGTTTACTTCCCATGATAAAGAGGTGCAGGTGTTTTACAACAGAAGTAGGGATATGGGCATTTATTTGCTTGCTTGCTTGCTTGCTTCTTTACAGCCACATTAGTGCACACACACTAAAGAAAAATACTCAGACAACTGACTAAACAATAATATAAAACAAAATAGCAGGGACATTTCAAATACAGAAACAGGTGGTGTGGAATAAAGCATGAGATAAAGGAACAGGGTATAGAATAGAAGGGCAGTGGCCATGAGAATCATAGAAAGCTGCTATCGAACACATCTCTAAATAGCATCATTTTTCAGCAAGTTTCTAAATGGAGGCAGGAATGGAGGCAAACTGTAGCTCAGTTGGGAGATGCTTCAAGAGGATCGGCTTGTCAGATGTAGGGACGTGGTGACTCCAGGAGTGGTGAAAAATGGGAAGGTGCAACACACACACACACACACACACACACACACACACACACACACACACACAAGTCCATCAACACTAATACATTCTTACTTTATTAGTAATACTGCCAAAGTTTTCACTGGTTCACCCGGGGGGGGGGTAAAAGATGAACTCCCGGATGTAATTAATTTTGGGAGGGTTTTTTGTTTAATATTTTAATCTGTACTGTTATTTAATTTTACAGTATGTTTATGTCGATTTCCTACTTAAGCTGCCCAGAATCACAAGATGGAAGGGGGAAACAATTGAAATGAAATGAAATCAGCCAAATTCCCCCAGTGATAGATAGATAGATAGATAGATAGATAGATAGATAGATAGATAGATAGATCTTAAAACATAAAAGAAGGTCGTTCTTATCCTCTTGTTATCTAAAGGAGAAAGTGTTATTATATCCAAGATGTGGCTCTGAGGTAAACGGTGACGGAACAGGCAAAAATGAAAGAAAAACAAAGAAAAACAAAAGACACAAAACATGTGGCACCTTAAAGACTAACTTTCATATTTTACTGTAACATTTTGTGTACACGTCCACTTCTTCAGACATATAGTAGCAGCAACAGGTCCAGCCTTCCTGCCTTGCTGGAGAGAAATGGCTATTTGCCACATGGAAGAAGACACTGGCACTAAGTGGATGTGGTTCCTGGACCATTCTCTTTATGACCTCCTATAAGTGGTCTCAAGGTGGCTCCTAAGTGTTCGCCATGAAGTGCAATAGAAACACAGTGTGGAAACAACAATAAGCCACAGGGAAATAAAAGCAGCCCAGCAAGACCGATAAAAGCAGCAACTGAAGGCATTAAAATGTAGGAGGGTTTTTTTTTTAAAGTATATGAAAACAGGACTGACTTTATCTTGTACAGGCAAGATATAGTTGATCAACTCCCCCTAGGCATGTGATGAAGCCTCATCAATTTTTTGTTTCTGGTGAAGAGAATTTCACTTCCCCTGAGAGGCACAAGAATTAGGTAACAAACCCGGGGACTGAGCTCGACTATTCATCGGGTTCCTCTCAGCTCTGTAGATCTAAAATGATGATGGTGATTATGATTTCCCCATATGTATTTTCCACATTTTTCCTCAAAATTCATCACTGCAGAACTAGTGCTTCAGGCACACACCTATGAGAAAACACAAAAGGATGGGCTGATTATTCTTCCCAAGGTTTGTATACTGTATACTGTATGTTGGCTGCCATTGAAAACAGAGACCTTTAGGGAAAGACTGAAAGAACTGGGCATGTTTAGCCTTGTGAAAAGAAGATTAAGGTAAGGTATAAAAGTACTCTTCAATTACATGAAAGATCGTCATCCACAGGAGCATCAGGATTTGTTTTCAATCACCCCAGAGTGCAGGATACATAATATTGGGCTTAAGATAAGGGAACCTCAGTTTTGGCTGAATATCAGGGTTGGGGGACTTTTTAACTGTTAGAGCAGTACAACAATGGAACTAATTACCTCAAGAGGTGGCGAGCAGTCCAATGTTGGAAACATTCAAGAGAAAATTGGACAACTTTCTGTTAAATCTGCTTTGATTTGGATCCCTGCATTAACAAGGGGTTGACTAGATGGCCATGTTGGGGTCAATCTACGGCAGGCATGTCCAAAGTTCAGACCTCCTGATGTTTTGGACCACAACTCCCAGAATTCTAAGCTTAGATTGCCAATGACAAAGGACTGTGGGAGTTGTGGTCCAAAACATCTGTAGGGCTAAAGTCTGGACATGCCTGATCTACGGGAAGACAGATTTTGGCTGAATATCAGGGGGAAACATCTCAACAGTTTTTAACAGAGCAGCATGACAATGAAACCAGTGACCTTGGAGGTGGTTAGCACTTCAGCACTGGAGGCCTTCAGAAGGAGATTAGGCAGCCATCTGCCGGATCTGCTTTGATTTGGATTCCTTCCTTGAGCAGGGAGTTGGACTCAACGGCCTTGTAGGCCCCCTTCCAACCCAGTTATTCTATATGATGCTAATAAATTCAAAATAAAAGTGGAACAACAAAACGTTAACTGTCTCTGCATTTTAACATGACCTACTTTCCCATCATCCCTACTTAGTGTTAGAAACTCACTAAGGGGTCCAAACCGATGAAACCTTAAAAATCTCACTTGCTTTGGAAGTCCCATTCAGGTCACTATATGTTGGCACATAACATACTACCCTTGATCTTAGCTGATAGGCCGAGAAGCGACATATTCATATTTCGTGTTTGTATTTGCACACAACATACAAACACAATTTTAGGTAGTTGTACAATGAGTTCAACATTTTTATTCCATGGTTCTTTGTGTTGTGTACCTGCTACATTTCCACGCACACTTGAAACACGTGCTGATGTTTCTGTTGGGGTGCATCCTTCACACTGTGTTGCAGACTGCATGGGGGAATCCCTTATGAGTGACTCATGGTGACATACAAGACTGTGTTGTGGCCAGAAAGGCAGTGGAGTTGATACTGGGATTTGGCATCATTCTATTTCAGATACTGAAGTCTTCTTTCATGTGTGTTGCTTTTGATGCCAATGTTGGCTAGATCTGCACATACAGTATTACCCTGCATAATACCATTATCTATCTCTGCCTCAACCTCAGATAGATAGATAGATAGATAGATAGATAGATAGATAGATAGATAGATAGATAGATAGATAGATAGATAGATAGATAGATAGATAGATAGATAGATAGATAGATAGTGGTGGGCAACTTCCAAGGATTGTGACCTTAGAGACCCAGTGGCCCTACTCCTACATCTGAACTCTTTGCTTTGATTTATTTTTGGTCAAATATTGGGAAACCACTCTTCTTCTGCAGATTCAACTAGTCACAAAGGACTTCTTTCAAAAACTGTAAGTGATGCAGCTGCCTCAGTAAGGGATGCATTTAGTTGCATCTAGTCTATGTTGTGTAGGGCTCCACTTTTTGAGGAATGTCCAAAAGCTTCCATTGGTGCAAAGGGCACTCAGTCACAATCGCACTACCCCCAAGTATTGCAAGATCTGTCACATCTCTTGCTCCCCACTTTTCTTCATACCAGCCCTGTGAAGTAGGCCAGGGCAAAAGACTGAGTAGCCCAGGGCCAACTAATCAGTATCACGGCCATGTGAAGATTTCAACCCAGATCTCCTGATTCTTAAACCAATCCTCCAGCCAGTATAGTGCACCAGTTTTCATGATGGCACATGCAGCTATTGTACTATCTACCCTGGCCAGTTTAGAACAGGCATGTTTCTCACGTGGGTGGTTTTCATGCTAATCCTTCCAGTGCTGTTTCAGGGAATGTAATTGCATCCATTTGTGGCCAACCCTTCATGGTGCCAAAAGTAATTGGGCCACTGGTGCTACAGCTCTGGATCCTACTGGGTCGAACATTGGCCATTAGCATTGGTCTTTTACAAACGGGTACGAAATGGCTGTAGGAAGCTGTTTGGAAGACCGTGGCAATAAAACGATAAGGGCGCAGCTACCCCCATAGTGTGAATGAGGTGAAAATGTGCTGAATTGTTCACACTTTAGTTGTGGTGCCTCTTGCTACAGGTGCACCATGCTACTTTGCTCGTTTGGGCAAACCGAGAGCCGTTTGCATAATTTTAGCATCCTTTAAAATGTGCAAACATCGGGGAAATCCATGTGTTCATCTGCCTGCAGCAATATTTCGCTGAACATCCCAGCAGCCAGGAAGAGCTCTTGTTGGAAACAGGCAAAGAGGCTGGAAGAGAAAGCTGTCTCTGGAATCCCGCTTTGACAACCATCACTGCAATTTCAATTACCCTGCAACCCCAAGGCCACTTGTCACAATAAATTGTTTTAAAATGGCACTACATTTTCAGCACCATTGTTAAAGAGATGGGATTCTAGGAAAGTGGATCCAGAGTATATATGTATACATATTATTTTTATTTCTAAGATTCTGCCTTGAAAGCATAGATTTAGATTTTATTTTATTTTTATTGGATAGACTCCTGCTTGTCTCCCAAAGGTGGAGTAATGATGGCTTTTAAATGCTCCTAAAATGTGAAGACGTGATGGAGGGAAGCATTTTTAAACAGCTTGTGCTGAAAGCTTGTGGATGATATATACAATTATGATATTCAAGAAGGAAGGAAGGAAGGAAGGAAGGAAGGAAGGAAGGAAGGAAGGAAGGAAGGAAGGAAGGAAGGAAGGAAGGAAGGAAGGAAAAGAGGCAGGCAGGCAAGTAAGAGGCTGTGAGATAAACAGAATTTCTCAGTAAGTGTGACAATACATTAATTTTAATTTTGTATAAAGATGCATAATCATGCACTGTAATACAGTAATACCTTGGTTTATGAGCATAATTCAATCTGGAAATATCCTGGTAAACCAAAACACTATTATATATAACTTCCAGGTATCAGCACCTTAGGCCACTGTTCACCTATCAGCTTATTGAGACTGTTGTCTACCTAACAAGCCTATTCAGGCCATTGTTCATCTTATGAGCCTATTTCAGACCAGGGTGACATTAGGTCAGAGTGACCTATAAAATGGAGGAATTGCAACTAGCTTTCTTCAGACTGACGAAGCTGTTGGGATGAGCAGCGAAATATTTCCATCTCTCAAGAAAAAGAAGTCCAGTAGCCATGACTCAGCTTCCAGATAAACTCACCTGGATGAATGAGAATCTTCACAGACACTCTTATATCAAAGCAGATTTCTCCACAAGAAATCATGGAAACTCAGATTATCTGTTCTGGGGTCCCACTGACCACATACTGTACACACAAAATGCCAATATTCACAAAAGAAGTTGGCTAGAAATCCACATCCATGGCATGGTTTATGTACCTGGCTGTGGAATCTGCTCTGCTTGGGCTAACAACTGTATTTTATTCTGTGATTTCAATGTGACAATAATAAAGTGCAATTTGTAGCCCTATACACACTTGCATAGCTGCCCCATGGCTAGAAATGGTTTTGAAAAAAATAAGAACAATGTTGAAAACAAATTAAATAAAAATAAAAATATAAAGAAAAATAAAACCCTAACCTGCACATTCCTGGCTGGTGCAAGGGGGAATGCCATTCCTCTCTCCTCCCTCTACTTTGGAGACTGCCTGAGATGGAATGTTCCAGAATATCTCGCACAATCTGGGAGGAGGAGGGAAGGGGAGAGAGCTACCAATGGCTCCCTTGTGATCATGTGACCTGCTCCAGTGCTATTATACAAAGACATTGCTTGCAAATGTCTTGCAAAACATACTTAAATCAAGATACACTTAAACCAAGGTATCATAACAAACTTTTACCTACTTGCTCATGACTCCCATAAAATCAGTGGACATTTGTCCATTTAACTCTTTAATCTTAGAAATTCTATCTATCTATCTATCTATCTATCTATCTATCTATCTATCTATCTATCTATCTATCTATCTATCTATCTATCTATCCTGAAAATTGTCCTGAAAATCTTGGAAAGGAAGAAGAAGAAGAAGAAGAAGAAGAAGAAGAAGAAGAAGAAGAAGAAGAAGAAGAAGAAGAAGAAGAAGGCTATACAAAGACTTTTATACTTAGAGAAGAGAATGCAGTTCACTGTTCTTCCAGAGTATGTATGTGGCAGTGGAGAATCAGCTTCCATCTCTACTGCTAGCAGACCTCATAGCCTGGCTATCTAAAAAAAAAAGGAGAGTTTGCTGCTTTCTGCTGTATCAAGTGTTGCTTAATATATGCATGGACATGTGAATCCCACCTGGCAGTGCCCAATTTGATTTATTCCTGCCTCTATGAATTTTGGAACAAATCATTTTTAGAAACAAGCTGAACGTTGGAAGATTTTGTTTTATATTCTCCAAAGGGAAATATTAGTTATGATCAGACCAAGAACTAAGGAACATTTCAGTGTTTGGACAGTTTATTTATTTATTTATTTATTTATTTATTTATTTATTTATTTATTGTATACCAACTTACTTACTGTATGCCAACAATTGTATACTACCAGTCTTCCGTGAGGAACTGCGGGTGGTTTACAGTAGTCCTAAAAGAAAAAATAATAATACTAATAGAAAAGAAATAAATAAAATATAAATTATAAAAATATTTTGTTGTCTTTAACCAGCCCTATTCATAGCGGAAAGGATGCTTATTTAAATTACTCTTAGCTACTGTTGCAAAATTGAACTTTTACATTCAGAGGTGCAATGCATCAAAATAGAAGTTGGGGACAGGGAGATGAAGACTATTGTTTTTCTCTGCGGCATATGCTTGATTTTCCTAGAAGGTCCCAGCTTACTGATGGAAAGAGAACACAGAATTGATTTGATACAAAAAGGGTTCCCCTCCCCAATGCTCACCCTTTACTGGACTAGATGTTGGTTCTCTTGCCACACTGTGTCCTTTCCAAGAAGGTTGCCAAATGCATTTGCTTCATTTGTGGCACCAAGGTTCATATGGTGTGAACCTTTTGGGGAACATTCTGCCAAGTTCACTTAGCTCAGCAGTCCATCGGTGGGGATACATCGCAAAGAGAAAACTCAGTGGAGGAGCTCATGGTTGGCATGCAGAAAAGAGCAAGGTCAAACCCTTGCGTCACCACATAAGGCTGCAAAATCCTGCCAGTTCACTCACCCCTGTCTTTCTTGGTAACACAACATACTTAGAAGCTGCTCTTAGAGGAAGGTCATTTCATCTGACCAGCAAAGTAGTATCACTCAAACCTCCCCATTGAGCCCCACAGGAGATGGTTAGGTCAGGATGTGATGATAGGACTGAACACAGTGGTTCCACCCTTCTCTCTCTTGGCTTCATTGGTGCACTTGAATACAGTGGAGTAAATGTGGAAGCACACATGAACACCACTTGGAGGTTTTTAAGCAGAGGCTGGATGGCCCTCTGTTAATGGGGGGAGGGTTTCCTGCATGGCAGGGGGGTTGGACTAGATGGCCCCTGAGGTCTCTCCGAACTCTATGATTCTATGACTCACGACAGCCCCCTGGGCCAGTACTTCTCCTTGTAAGAACAGTTTCAAAAACCTAGGCAACTGGATCAATATGTACATTGCAAAATGAGAAGCCAGGTTTTGTCTTTTGTAAAGCTAATGTCTCTTAATTGCCTACTCAAGACCAGAATGGCAGAAGATGTCATAGCTCCTACTTCTCAGAAAGTCCTGGGCCTTTGATCGCGTGAGCCCTCATTCTACTACACCACTTGTTTGCTGTAAGGATTGAGCAAGTGAGGGATGCTCTGTCTTTGAATGGTTTGCTTGCTGTCTCATTTTACTTGTTTCCCCATTCAGTTTTAGTGCAATGCAACAAGAGAGTCTGGGGTCATGTATACCCAGCCAGAGGCAGGGAGAGGTGGAGCACAAGGAGCTTCTAGACTCCCTCTCAGTAGTCCAGTTCCAGGGAGCTCAGCCTCCAGACTCCACTATGGGTTGGATCCTTTTCCTCTTAGCACCTGAAGAAGGTGAGCAAAATAAAGGAAGTAAGGACAGCTGCTGCTGTCTCCTTTGTGCCAGCCTCACCCTCTCTAAGAGGTAGAATCCACAAGTTAAAACAGGGGGTTCAGGGAAGTGTCAGAGTGGGTGAGCGGGTAGGCCAGGTTGTTCTCCAGGATGTTTTTTAGCCTCTGCTGTATCTCAAGGGAGAAGAAAAGAGTTGCTGTTTACTTGTCCGATTCCCTCTCCTAATCAAAGGGTTGCTTTGTCTTCAGAAGCAAAGTGGGGGCCTTTTAATTATCCTTTCCCAAATGGACCAGTTCCAAGCAAGTGCAGTTAGGCCCTCATTCCCACCCACCTACCAGGCTCCACAGGCATTGGAATGTTGCATCGGGAGCCGTGATCAGTCACTACTATAGATAGTGAGGGTCTGTTGCTGCCTCCATAACCATCCCTTTAAAACACACACGCACGCACACGCACACACATCGTGATGAGGATGAAACAAGGAGAGGAGATAAAAAGTTGGGCGTCCGCCTTTTATCGGTAGCCAACAAGGACAGCCAAGCGGCCATGCGTGCGTGCGTGCCCTGTAGGGGTGGAATGACAGCCGGTTGGGTTTCCAAAAAGAGGGGGGGGGGACGAAAAGGAAAACGCACTCACGCACACACACACACACGCACACCAGGGTGGGTGATGGGTGGTGGGTGTTCCTTGTCCGATCTTCTCTTCTCCCTTCCCATCGCGAGGAAAAAGGTCGGGGGGGGGGGGGAGAGGGGGAATCTATTTTCTTCCCGCACCTGCAGCGCGCCGGGATCCCGGTCCAGGGCTCGAGGAAGAGGAAGGCTGAGGAAGAAGAGAAGGGGGCGTGTTGGAAAGAGAAACCGCGTCACCGGCGTGGACGCGGCGGTCCAAAATTGGCTGTGAAAGAAGCAGAGAGAATCTCTCTCTTTTTTTTTTCTCTCGCTCTTTCTCCCTTTCTCTACAAATAGCATTTTATGTTGTTTTATTTGATTTGCATTTTCCTTTCTTTCCCCCCAACCTTGCACGACCGCCCCGCCGCCGCCGCCTGTACGCCTTCTGGAATCGGGAGCTCTCTCGTTCTCCTCCGGTCACCGCCCGCGCTCTGGGTGCTCCAGACGGGATGTGATGATGGAGAGAGAGAGAGAGAGATGGAGGAGGCTGCCGTGGTGTAGGGAGAGGTGGCTGTCCACGATGCTGCAGCAGAGGACGGCGGCTCCTCCCTCCTCTTGCAGACAGACAGCATCCCGGGCGTCACGTGGGCCTCCCCTTAGCCCTCCTTTCTCTCCCGGCTCTCTTTCTCTCTCTCTCTCTCCTCCCTTCTTACTCTCGGAGAGATAGAGAGAGAGAAGCCGTAGCCTGACGCTGCTGAAAAAGGCAACGGATGGCACACCATCTCCCCCACCCTCCTTCCCTCCCGCTTCTTTCTTCTCCTTCTCCCTTCTTCTTCTTCTTCTTCTTCATCATCATCATCATCCTCGTCGCCGTCCTCCTTTTCCTGCCTGATCCAAACCACCTAAGAAAGGGGGGGAAGACGCTTTTTGGACTCTCGCGGCGAGCAGAAGAAAAGGAAGGGAAAGGTGGGGAGAAAATAAATAAATAAATAAATAAAAGGAAATCCGTGCAGGTAAATAACCAGGTTTGGGGAATGTGTGTGTGTGTGTGTGTGTGTGTGTGTGTGTGTGTGTGTGTGTGTGACAGGTGTCGGTGGTAATGGTGGAGGGTGGGGGGGTGGGGGTTGCAGAGAGAAGAGAGGGGAGGTTGATGTGGACGGAAAATACCCGTTTAAGCAGGGCTGGGTTTTTTTTTCTGCCTCAAGGATGTCCAAGAAGGTTTGGTTGCTGGCTCTGTGTTTTTTGGGTGTTGTTTTTTTTTAACCCCCCCCCGCCCCCGCCCGGTTCAGCGTTTTGGAGAGAGGTAGAGAAAGAGGATGGCAAACGCGAGAAGGACCTGAGGTGATGATGATTGTGGTGAGGAAGTTAAAGACGGTCTGTGGTGATTTTTATTATCTATTTAGAGGAGAGGGGGAGAGAAGATGGGGAGGAACCATGCTTGGTGTTTTATAGAGAGAGTCAAGCGGCGGCGCTGGAGGGGGGGACGCGCGCAAAAACGCCCCATCGTGTTGAATTTCCCCCCTCTTCCTCCTCCTCCCTCCTTTCCTAAAGCTGGTGAAAAAGGTGCCAATTAAAAAAACGGAATGTCCAAAAGGGTGCGGGCGCGGGAGAAGGAGGGGAGGCTGGAAAGGTGGCTTGAGGAGAGGTGAGCATTTATTTTTGGGACGTTTTTATTGGGATCTATTAAAAAGAGAGAGATCATGGGAGTAGGGGGGGGGACGGGACGTCGCCCGTTCTCCTCTCCCTTGCCTGTCTTAATGGGTCGGAGAAGAAAGCCGCTCTGATTCCTTATCGATGCCTCTATTTTGGAAGGAATCCTAAGATAGATAGAAATCAAAACTGAAATGTAACTGCAGCTTGGGGGGGGGGGGGAGAGGCGGCGGCGGCGGCAGCGGCAGGGGCAGCTACAAGAAAAATCCACATCCCCCCCACACACCTACACCCCTCTGAAACAGCAAAATTAAGGAATTAAGTCTCGAAATAATTAAAGAGGAAGACCTGAGAATGGGGGAGGGGCGCTAACAATCCATAGACAGATAGATAAAACAAATAATGGTCTTAAGGATTTGGATTTGAATGAAAGTACTGTACTTGGCTTTTAGGCTGCAGCAAAAGCTGATTTTGGTGGGTTTCTCTGTCCCTCCCCAATCCCCCGCTTTTCTTATTTCATCCTTTAATTCGTTCTCCAGGTCTTTCCCACAGCTGGAGGGGAATTCTGTGGGCACTTATAATAGCTAGAATGTTGCCAAGCCTGTATATGTGTCAAAATGACTTGCTGTTTATTAAGGATTTATCGTCCTACTACTTCTTGCCTTATTTTCTTCTCCTTTTCCTTCTCTCCCTCTTCCTCCACCCTTATTTAAATGCTTGATTGATGCATCTGTGACTAATACAATTTACAAGTATTATTATTATTATTATTATTATTATTATTATTATTATTATTATTATTATTATTATTATTGACAAATCAGTTTTCCATTGGTGAATGGTAGAATACAGTGTCTTCATAGTATTAGAGAAAAAGGACAGAGGTTTAATTAAGACAACAACAATAAAAAATCTCGGAGACCATTTAAACATGCATGTTAAATCAGCAGCCTATCTTCCACAATCTATCTGCTTCACTTGTTTTGCAAATGACTAGACAGTTGGTGCTGTTTATCTGTATCAGCCATAATACATTAGGAGTGGCTGTATTATTATTATTATTATTATTATTATTATTATTATTATTATTATTATTATTATTATTATTATTATTATTATTATTATTATTATTATTATTATTATGCTGTTGTTGTGACATGTATATGTGTACGAGAAGGGGGCAGCAGAGAGAGAGAGAGAGAGAGAGAGAGAGAGAGAGAGAGAGAGAGAGAGAGAGAGAGAGAGAGAGAGAGAATGGTCATTATATATATATTTCCCCCCCCCAGGAAGGATCCTGAAGAGGGATCCCCTTAGTTCTGTGTCTGGTCTCAGCTGATACTTGTAGGGGCTGTACTGTGATTCATTCCTGGCTTCTATATGTATGTCTGTGTTTCTCTGTGTGCATGCACATACAAGCCTGTGTTTTCAGGCAGACAGACCAGGTCCCCTGCTTTTTGCTAGGCAGGCTGAATTGCCACGTTTCCTCTCAACAGGCAGAGTCTCTCCACTATTCCTGTTAGGAGTCTTGAATCCCAAGCCAGTTACAAAACCCTTAAGAGACAGGTGTGTTATTTTTTTTGCCCACAAAAGGAACCCTTAGTTTCTTTTTACATCCAAATAATCTCACAGGGACCTTACCATCCCATCTAATTTAAATGATGGATTCTAAAAACAATGATCTCCTGGTTTTCTTCCTATTTGGGGGTTACAAACCCATTTCCCCCACAACCCTGAAAGCCCTTCTTAAGAGAGGGACATGATACACCAGCAAGGAACAAGGTCTCCCCTCAAAACCACAAACTGGGTGCCTGCAACTCCAGCAACTTTCTTACATATCCTATATCTGACAGATTTGTATTCTCTTTTATGCATTGCACATGCTAGCCGATCTTCTGCTTTTCACACTGCTCTCCATATTAACCCTTGCCCTCAATTGGAAACTGTCTGTATGGTGCTTTCTCTGTGTTTCCTTTCCTTCCCAAACCACTAGTCATAGGATAAGTACATTCTCCTCCTGTTTGCATGCACACACACCCCTTTCCCCATGCGCCAAGTGCATCCATCGTGTCAAAAGTTAATGCAAATTTATTTCACTGTCACATCTTCAGACACAGTGACCCTCAAACCTTCTGTCTCGCAGACATCCGTCATGGCATCTGCTGTGATTAGTTGCACATTTAATGAGGGTACACCAGTCCAATATCCTATGCGCATGCACTGTTTGCAACATAATTCCTCTCTCACTTTTGCTCCACACAGACATATTACCCTCCCTTTCAGTTCACCTAGCAAACAGCACACCACACTTGCCTCATAGTCCTTCATGACACACACATGCATGCATCCTCACAAACGTGCATGCGCACACAGAGAGCAAGATGGACATATGCAATCTCCTTTTATCTCCCCCACACCTGTTTCAAATGCCATGATGAATCTCACTCCTACAGTGATCCCTCCCCTCTCTCTGCTTTTCCGCACACATCCGTTCTGTCCCCCCTGAAAACACTTTGATGCACCTGGGCAGTGCCACACTCCTGGAGACTGAGCACTTCTTAACCCAGCCGGTGCTTTGCTCTATGTGAGATACGGCACATGTGACATATAAGGGGACCCAGGGCGACAGGCTTCTTCTTCTGCATTTCTAGCACACAAAACTAAGGTGCACCATCCCTCTGTTTCCTCTGCCAGGCAAAATGCATGATCACCAATGGTTCCTTCATGCAATTCCTTCCCCCCACAAACATATTTCATAAATTAACCCCTTCCTGAAATTGCTTCTAAGTGTCTTTATCCTGCTGCCTGTCCATATATAAACAAACCTCCAGGTGATAATCTCTCTCTCTCTCTCTCTCTCTCTCTCTCTCTCTCTCTCTCTCTCTCTCTCTCTCTCTCTCTCTCTCTCTCTCTCATATTCACTTTCCCCCTTCAGTATTCACTGAGCAAGCCATTTTCTGTCATTTTCACCCCTAATTTGTCGGAACCATTCCCACAGGTAGATTTTTCTCTCCCCACATCGCCCCCGTTCCTGTGACAATTCCTCCCCTTCCCCTCCATCTGGCATGCCTTCCTTCTCAGGAAGGGCTCAGAAGAGGCTGGGCAACTCCATTGGATAACAGGTCTCTTGCTAAGGAGCCTGGACCCCACCACCCCCCAAACCCCATTTCCCCACCTCCTGGGGAGATCCGGCTCCTCGAGGGAGGTGGGGGGGGCTTAGATGATAGTCGGTGTGGTATTTGGCTTCATGCGAAGAGGTGCGGATGAGCGCGAGGGCCCTTCCGTTTTGGGGCGGGGATGGAGAGGTCTTATAGGGCGTGTTGACAGCGAAGCGCATCGGAGTCCCTTGGTTTTCCCGGCCTCTCCTTCGCGGGGGGGGGGGGCGGCCGGGGAGGGGCGAGCACATGCTCCCCATGCAGAAGCGGCACAGGGCAAGCAGGCAGCGCTCCTCCACCACCCGGCTGGAAGGACGCGCGCAGGCCGGCAGAGGCAGGAGCCAGGCTGGCGGCCCGAGAAGGGCAGGAGGGCCCCGAGGTGCAGACCTTGGACAGCTCCCGCCCGGCCAGAGAGGCGGCGGCCGCGTGCTCGAGGCCGACTCCTCCCCCCGGAGTTTTGGCAACGCTGCCTTCGGGACTGCAACACACACACACACACACACACACACACACACACACACACACACACACACACACACACACACACACACACACACACACACACAGAGAGAGAGAGAGAGAGAGAGAGAGAGAGAGAGAGAGAGAGAGCGAGCATGCATGGCTATTAGAAGGAGGGCGGTGGTTCTGGGCGGGGTCGTCCGAAACGGGACCTTCCCCAGCTCTCCCCTCTCAGTCCCCAGGAGTCTTCCTCCCCCCCACCACCCGCATCCATTCGTCCCTTCTTCTCTCAGGAGGAGAGCGGGGGTGGGGAGTCCCTCCTGGCCGCCTTTCGGGCTCAGGCTCTCCTTCCTCCTCCCCACCCCTCAGTCAGCATCGCCTGGCGAGCCCCCCCCCCGCAGCCCGTTTCCCACGCGCCTCGGCTCCACACGCAGCAGGACCCTCCCCGCGCCTTTCCTATCACGTCTCACGCCCTCCCTCACCACATCACACACACACACACACACACACACACACACACACACAGGGGCACACACACGCACAGGGGGCGCGCACGCTCCGCCGCCGTCCACCACCCCCCTTTCTCGAGGCGTCAGGTAGCAGCCGCGGGGCCGTGAGAGCGGAGGGGGACGGCGCGGGGCTGTGGAGAGAGAGAGAGAGAGAGAGAGAGAGAGAGAGAGAGAGAGAGAGAGAGAGAGAGAGAGAGAGAGAGAGGCGGCGCCGTGGCTTTGGCACCGGCGGTCGAGGGTGCTGTGCTTGGTGCGTGACGGTGGGCCGGA
Organism: Phrynocephalus guinanensis; assembly: GCA_037367245.1. Classification (NCBI taxonomy): domain Eukaryota; kingdom Metazoa; phylum Chordata; class Lepidosauria; order Squamata; family Agamidae; genus Phrynocephalus; species Phrynocephalus guinanensis. The sequence continues at coordinate 38,457,166 of CM074733.1, forward strand.
AAGGCGAGGAGCCTCCGCTGGCCCTGCGCGTCGTGGGAAAGGTGATGGTGGAGGGGGGGGGGAGAGAAGAGCGGGAGGCGGCGGCGAAGGAGGAAGAGGCGGCGGCGGCGGGAAGCCAGGCTGAGAGCAGCTGCCGGTGGGCGCGTGAGAAAGAGACTGACAAGAGATGGCGGGGGGGGGGGGGTGTTGAGGCGAGGGAACCAGCTCGACCGCCAGCCAGCAAGCGCCCGCTCAATGCAGGTGCTATCAATTCGGTCGCCTTCTAGAACACCCCCTTCCTTCCCCCGCCCCTCCGTCCCCGCAGGTGCCTCAGAGACACCTGGCAGGGCGCGCAAGCGCAAGCCTAAGGGGCGAAAAGGGAGCTCCTGTTCTCTCTCCCCCCCGCCGCGCCCCATAGGCTCCTCGCCTCGCCTCAAGGCGCCTTTGCGCGGAGGAGAAGGGACCCCCGTCGGCAGGCAGCGCCCCCCCCCCCACCGCGGGGTTGGCGCGGGGCTTCTGGATGAGGGCTAGCGGGCTAGCTTGCTGCTCCTTGGCTCCCGTCGCTGCTCAGGGCGGATGGATCGACTGGCTGGGGGGGGGGGACCCAGAGGGAGATCTGGAGAAGGAGAGAAAGAGGTGTGTATGTGGGGGGGATGGAAGGAATTTGCATGCTGGAGTAAGGGACCCTTCTGTAGAGCTATCATGGGGATTCACTGGCAGCCAGTGCTAGGAAGGGAGGGGGATAGAAGGGAAAGAGGAGGCTGGAACATGAGAGGGATCAACTCAGTTTAGGGATCCCCCCTTGCATTTGCAAGAGCTGCCCAGGTCTTTTCAAGATAGGACCCTACAGCGGTCATGGAGTCATTGGGTCAACCTAACTCTGACATAGGGACATAGCCACAAGGGCATGGCAGAAATACTGAAGTCTTGAAATGTTTTGGCTACTAGCTTCTCCATGAACTGAAGAAATTAGACAGGACCATGGCCTGATGTTTTGGACCACAACTCCCAGAATTCCAAGCCTGTATTTCCAATGGCAAAGGACTGTGGGAGTTGTGGTCCAAAACATCTGGAGGGGCAAAGTTTGGACATGCCTGCTTTAAGGCCTTCATATTTTTGTTTCCTTTCATAATCAATACACCATTTTTAGCGATCCTGCATCCAGGATGGAAGCCTAGGTTTCCCAAAGGGCTGTTTGGATGCTTTAAGAAGCATAATGCTCCCACTTTCTCCTTTTGTGTGTGTGCTTGAATATGCAATGCTAGGGAGAAACTGCAAGTCCCATCATCCCTTGTTATTGGTTTAGCTAGTTAAAGCGAATGGAGCATGCAGCCTAAAAATGTCTTGTGTGTGTGTGTTGTGTCATTACAGTTGTGACCGACTCTTGGGCATGTACATTTCATAGAATCACCGAACAGTGAAGTTGGAAGGGGCCTATAAGGCCATCCAATCCAATTCCCTGTTCCTGTTAATTAGCAGACTCTTGATATCCACAGATTTCCATATGCTTGAGTACTTTATTGACAGAAAGACCCAGCAATACTAGAAATGATCCCCAGTTTATCCATGAGAAATTCATGAGCCTAATTTATCTCTCTCTCTGTTTTGGCTAGCATTTTGATACTATGAGTTGCTTCAGTTTTCATTCTTCACCATATAGACCCCCCCCCAGATTTCCAGAAGTATAATATCCAAGGTCAACTATAGATGCTATTTCTCTGTATAGTTACCTGTGGGACATACTTATGCAAGTGTGTGAAGTGTGTGAGCATTGAAAGCACTGCCGATTTGCACAGCCCATTTTTTTTCTCCCCACACTTCAGCTCTGGAGTATAGTTTGAACTGTGGTAGCAGATTGCTAGACATTTCATGGTTTTCTCGCATACTTTTCGCTGAAGTGGCAAGCTTTGTCCTTGAACTATTGCAGGACAGCATCTCGAAGAATGGACATTATGGTGGCTGTGGGTGCTAAGAGAATGCTCCTACACTTGAGAATAAGAGTAGTACAAATAACACGTTCCAATTTTCTTCTGTGAAGTGCTGAGGGCTGGGAGTTAACTTAAGACCATGGTGAATGGGTTCTCAGATGGAACCAGGAATTTGTATCTTGGAAAGATAAACTAGTTTAATTTAGCACAGTTTGTTTAGGGCGTTCATTACCTGCTCCCTAGGGCCTCTCCTTCTGTCCCTTTCACACCATTTAATTTAAAAGAATACTCCAGGTAAAAGATCTTAAAACTTGATTGCTCCCACCAGGAGATTTGCAGTTTGTTCCTGCAACATATTAGTTTGAAGGTGCAGCAATGAGACTCCTTGGCTGCTCTTCAAAGATCAGCCATGCTGAGTCATAGAATCATAGAATCACAGAGTTGGAAGAGACCTCAAGGGCCATCCAGTCCAACCCCCTGCCATGCAGGAACCCCCATCACAGGACGCCCGACAGATGGCCATCCAGCCTCTGCTTATAAACCTCCAAAGAAGGAGACTCCACCACCCTCCGTGGCAGCATATTCCACTGCCAAACAGCTCTAACCATCATGAAGTTCTTCCTAATGTTCAAATTGAACCTCTTTTCCTGAAGTTTGAGACCATTGCCCTGAGTCCTAGTCTCTGAAGCCATGAAAAACAAACCTGTTCCCTCTTCAATATGACATACTTTCAAATATTTAAACATAGCTATCATATCCCCCCTCAGCCTTCTTTTTGAAAGGCTAAATGAAGAATTCTAAAATTCCACATTCTTGATGGGTCTGGCTTTCACTTAATAGTTTAAATAGCTATGTGGCAGAGCACATTGTTTGCTTAAAAACAATTAAGAAATCCCAGGTACAATCTCTGGTATCACTTGCATTGACCTTTCCCTAAACCAGCGTTTTTCAATCACTGTTCCGTGCCACACTAGTGTGCCGCGAGATGTTGCCTGGTGTGCCATGGGAAAAATTGAAAAATTCTAAAGAAATTCAACCCAGGGCCGGCAGGTGGCCCGCAGCTGGGAGGTGCTATAAATAGCGTCCAAGGGCCAGCTTGGCTCCTCCCCCCCCCCGAGGCCCGCGGCGCTGGGACTCGGGGCGAGGCCCCTCTGTCCTGCTTCTCCCTACACGAGCAATGGCAAACCTTTTAGAGACTGATATAGGCACAGAGTTAAAATTTTTAACATTTTCTAATGGTGGTGTGCCTCGTGATTTTTTTCATGAAACAAGTGTGCCTTTGCCCAAAAAAGGTTGAAAAACACTGCCTTAAACCATGGAGAGCTGCTGCCACACTTGATATGCTACTTTGCTTCTAGTGTGTTTCAAAGGGTAGAGAGCCTCTAAGAGCGAGAAGAACAAAACTGAAAGTGATTAGACTGCCACTAACAAAAATTTAAATGGCTTTTTATTATGTCAAATGGTGGTCCTGCAAATTGATGAAATTTTAGTGCAATATTGCTGGGTTTTTTTGCTCAACTTTTTTTTTGTTCATCTTGCGTATTTATTTCCTTTTGTTGTTGCGGCCACAGAAGTCTGAGGTGAGCTAAGGCCAGATACACAACTCTGGAAAATGCCATGCACTTTTAAAGCAGAAGTTCACCTTCCCGTATAGACAATACTGACCCAACTAGATTACTATCACATGGACCCAGTGGGAGGCATCTTTTTAAAACAATGTCCCCAATAAAGATGGGCACATGCCAATTTTTTTGGGGTTGGTAAAGGCAGCAAGAAAAGTGATTCTGCTCACCTCCCCTACTTCCTCAGCCAATCTAGACAGAGGAGCCTCATGGGGGCAGTGGTTTAAATGCCTGTACTGCAGCTAAAACTGGGCTCATGACCTGGGGTTCAATCGCAGGTAGCGGGTAACAGTTTGATGCAGCCTTCCATCCTTCTGAGGTTGGTAAAATGAGTACCCAGCTTGCGGGGGGGGGGACAATGTGTGGCCTGCATAATTAAAATTGTAAACCAGTAGAGGCCAAAATTTGGCCCTCCAGATGTTTTGCACCACAGCTCCCACAGTCCTTTGTCATTGCCAATGCAGACTTGGAATTATGGGAGTTGTGGTCCAAAATATCTGGAGGGGCAAAGTTTGGCCACCACTGTTGTAAACCATCCAGAGAATGCTTAAAGTGCTGTGGGGCGGTATATAAGCAGGGCACTTTGCTTTTGCTTTAGCCACCCACCTGATCCAGTTTTCTAGCTTCCCGCAGCTTCTCAACTAATTTCCCACTCTTGGCCAGAGCTCAGGCTTCTCTGCCCTTGCTCGTTTGTCTAAGTGGGGAACAGCCAAGAGGATGGGGACTGGAAAGACTAGCAGCTGTAGCTGGGAGTGAAAAAAAAATATGTTGAGAAGAAGCTTCTGGGAGCTAGCAAACTGGACCTGATGAGTGGCTGTTTGAGGCTGAGGAGACTGGGGAGGAGGGCAGCTGCCTTTATGAACCAAAACCAAACCAGTTCAAGTGCACCTCTTTCTCCAGTCTTAAAGTTCCAAAACTCCATCACCATCATCCGTTTCTTCCTCCGCTCCCTAGAATGGCCTAGAATGCCAAATAAAAATCAAAATAAATCAGAATTGTTCTCTGGAGGTTTCAGGCCCCAGATGTGGGATTATGCAACCGTCATCTCGAAGCAAAAAGTGTTAGGATGTAGCTTACCAACTGATGGCAAACTATTTAGATTTATTAAACACCTGCACTTTTCCACTGTCTTTGAAAATAGGAACCTAGAATTACAAGAGATTGCACTGCACAAATCAGTGCTGAATACCAATTTGCCCCTGCAGCTTTGCACTTTGTGGGTGTAACATTGGCTACACTACATTATCAACCTGAAGGTTGACAAGGAATGACTGAGATAGAAATGTTTCATATTACAATGCTATGGAAATTATAAGTGGCAAGAGCAGGTTGAGAAAAACAGAGGCATATCAAGGAAAGAACAGCAGGCAAAGATAAAACAAAAATAAAATAAAAAGAAGACAAAGACACTGTGGCACTTCAAAGACTAACTGCTATATGTTAATGTGAGCGTTTGTAGATGTGCCCTTCCTCAGACATAAGAGTGGGTCTACTCACTCTTACACCTGAGGAAAGAATATGGAATTTGGGAGTTCAGGCACAATCTAGGGAGCTAGTCTACCTACAGGCTCCTTTCCATTTGATGTTACATGTACCTGGATTTTAGTGGATGACAGCTAGTGTAGCAGCAGGATGCTGGTGGGTACACTTGCATCATTGGAAAGAGATCAGCAAATATGTACTACCCATTAACTTAAAGATACATTTGGGAGCTTTTGAGCAGTGGGAGGAAAGTTGTGTCTTAAAACATGCAAACTGCTGTAGCTACATCACAGACAAGCACTCGAACTTAGCCGTAAGAGGGACTATTGGAAGATACAGAAAGACATCCTTGCTTACCATAGAACAGGTCTGCCCAACAGGTAGACCGGGGGCTACCAGTAGCCCACAAAGGGTTCAAAAGTAGCCCACCGGCCATCAATAAAAAAGTGAGGGGATAAGTTCTCCACCTCCCCCACCCCAAGGACCACCACTGCCCCAGCAAAGTTCTGGGTCTGCCAGCCCACTGTCTGTGCCGAGCAGGGCAGTTCAAGGGCCATGGCGCATTGAAATCTGTTCCCTCCAGAACAGATTAATTGGTTTTCAATGTATCCCTATGGGAAACCCTTGCTCTACTTACAAAAGTTTTTACTTATGAGCATGTCCTCGGAACGTATAAAATTCGTAAGTAGAGGTTTTAGTGTAGTAGCCCTCAGGCACTTTGGGCCGGAAAAAGTAGACCTTGGCATGTTCAAAGTTGAACAGCCCTGCCATAGAATAACTGGTATTAGCTGAGCATCACTTTGTGGGGTACCAGTAATCCAGCTGAGTCCATAAGTTGGCCTGTAAAAAATCTTTGCAATAAACTGATCCCTTGAAAGTAGCAATATACACGCCCACAAAACAGATGACTGTTTTTGTGTGCTTGGCACTGCTCGGATTTTGTGTACTTTCCTTGATTTTGAATACTGAAGGGAAGAAAACAATCAGGATATAGCTAGCTAGCTAGCTAGATAGCTAGATAGCTAGATAGCTAGATAGCTAGATAGCTAGATAGATATACATATTCTGTACTATATATAAGGGAGGACAGTAGGCATATTGATTTTTACTATGAATTGTGTTTGAGGATACCAAAATACAGTAGCAGTAAACACTTCTAAAGGTCCCTTTATTCTCGTTAAGTGAATTTTGGTGCCATCAGCATATTGCTGTAAGCAATCCCTAGCAGACTATAGTCTGTCACAAGATGCTTTCCAGCACAGGGCATTAAGTATGTAGGTTTAGTTCAATTGCAGCAGGGGAACCTAAGTTTGCCTCCGGTTGTATTTACTACTTTGGTTAACTTTACTCTCATTTACAGTGCCATTTATTCTGAAGTCATGCTGTCCTCAAGATTGTGAATGTAATTTCTACCTGTTTTGTTTTAAATCTTTACAGATTTTTCCCCCCGCATTAAAAAGAACACACTGCAAAAAACAACAACAGCAAACCGACCACAAAAATGCCTTCATAACAATCAAACAGCACAGTCTTCTTAGTTTGGCATTGCAAAAGGAAAACAAAACAGGATCTGCGAAGCTTTGCATAGCAAGTAGCTTCTGAGCTGTATGACAGCTTCTGGATTTCATCCCCATTGGGAAGGAGGCAAATACTTTCTGGGTCTGTTTCATGGCAGGCAGTCCATGGTCTAGTTATAGAAAAACAGGATTGGAATCTGGCAATTGCTATTTGCAGTGAAAAGCGAGGAGGAAATCCTGGGGAAGTACAGCAGTTGGATAATATGACTTCTACCTGCACTTGGATACTATTTCCTCTATGTATGCCGGGATATTGACCAAATCTCTTTGGGATTGTGGATCTTTGGAGAAGATTTTGTTTTTTGTGAGTGGACCTAACCTTTATCCATTCATTTCCCACCCATCCCCGTCTTCTTTTCATCCGGGTGGCATGGGCTTTTAATGGCGACATATCTGCTGTGTCACCCTTAAAAACTTCTCTTTCAGAAGACAAGCAAATGACCGAATAAGATCCATTGTGCCTTTTAATTGCTGAAGACTTTGCACAGCTCAAGCAAAGTGGAACCTTTGGTTGTGGCTTGAAATAACTTCATTTGTTTTATTTTACTTTTTTTTTTTTTTTGGAGAGAGGATAAAGGATTTGCCTCTGAATCGGACACACCTGAACTCTCCTTCTGGGGAAGGCAGCGACGGGACTCCTCCGCCGTAGACTGGGGAAGCCAACCGTAGTGTGAGTGGTTACTAGAAAGATTTTACCCTGTCTGCTTCAACCCCCCCACCGCCACTCCCCCCTCCTCTCCCCCCTCTCCCCCACCCCACCCCACGGAGAATGGGGCCAGTGCTCCTGAGGCGGGGAGGTTGCCTCCTGCTTTGGATGGCCCTGCTACTGGGATGCTGGGCCGAGCTCGGCAGCGGCCTGGAGTTCCCGGGGGCGGAGGGCCAGTGGACTCGCTTCCCGAAATGGAACGCCTGCTGCGAGAGCGAGATGAGCTTCAACATGAAGACGCGCAGCTCCAGCGGCTTGGTCCTTTACTTTGACGACGAGGGCTTCTGTGACTTCCTGGAGCTCATTCTGACTCAAGGCGGTCGGCTCCAGCTCAGCTTCTCCATCTTCTGCGCCGAGCCCGCCGTCTTGCTCTCTGACACGGCCGTCAACGACAACCTGTGGCACACGGTAGTCATCCGCCGCAATTTCAAGAACACGACGCTCTTAATCGACCAGTCCGAGGCCAAGTGGGTGGAGGTGAAATCCAAGCGGCGAGACATGACGGTCTTCAGCGGGCTCTTCCTGGGAGGGTTGCCTCCCGAGCTGCGCTCGCCCACCTTAAAAGTCACCCTCTCCTCGGTGAAGGACCGGGAACCCTTCAAAGGATGGATAACCGATGTAAGGGTCAACTATACACAGTCCTCCCCGGTGGAGAGTCAAGAAGTGCGGCTGGATGATGAACAGAGTCACCTGTGCGCCAGGGATGACGTCTGCCTGAATGGCGGCGTCTGCTCTGTGCTCAACGACCAAGCCGTGTGTGACTGCTCGCAAACTGGCTTCCGTGGGAAGGACTGCAGCGAAGGTAAGAAGAACTGGCTTCACCTTTGCCCCCCTGCCAGCCTCTCTCTCAGGGGAAAGGGAAGTGAGGAGGTGGGGGCTGCATGGCTTTTGCCTCTGTAGGAGTGAATCTCTCTGCTGTGTGCTTTTAATCCCTTCATCCATCTCATCCCTGGACCTTCCATTAAATATTCTTTCTTTCCCCCATCCCTTGGAAAGAGACGTAACGTTTCAAAATGACATTTAAATCAGCACTGAAGAACTGGTGGCAGTGGTAGTGGGGAAATAAAGGGAAATAATGGTCATTAGGTGAATTTATTTTTTTATGAGCATAATTTGGGAAGTTTGGAAGGGATTGGATGTGGAGAAAAAAGGTGGTGAAAGGAAAGCTGTTTTGTCTATGTGTATTTTAACCACCCAAAAGGAAGGATCTCACTTAGGGTTGTTTCCTGAAGCAGCAAGTTTGCAAATTCACAATTCAAGTTGCTGAATTTGATTCTCAAATGGTATTCAATAACCCATTAGCATAGATACTTTCATTTAAAAGGTTGTGGATGTAAACCCTGCTGCTATTTCTATTCCTGTCCAGAAGAGCAGGCTAAGAGGTGGTTGAATTTATTCCTTGTATAAGAGTAACAGAGAAATTGAGTTTATTATTTTCTCCATAGAGGCCAGTTCATTATTGATATATCATCAGGTTGTTTGAAGTCACATCAGTGATGTATTTGTTCAGTTCTTGAATGGCCAAGAAATATGAAATGTTGTGGATTTATAATTTCATACCAGAGTGTGTTCCATTGTACAATAATGGAACTAGTCAACTGGTATACGAGTTGCATGAAGATGACGTACAGATTAAAAATATTTTGATATTTCCAAAGGTCATTTTGTGAGGGCTAGGGGAGCCAGAAGGCAGAAAATGGGATGTTCTTGTTTGTTGTTCTAAGAAGGAGTTACATTCTTTTTAATGAGAAGAATGGGCTAATTTTAAATGTAGACTCACATCTCTCTCTCTCTCTCTCTCTCTCTCTCTCTCTCTCTCTCTCTCTCTCTCTCTCTCTCTCTCTCTCTCTCCTGTTTATAGCTGCTTTCCAAGCTTTACCAAAATTAAAAATATTCCTGTGGCCTTTTGTTAGACAAGAAACAAAAGCCCATATTGTTACAAATGACAGTGCAGTATATCAGAGAGAATATGTATTTCTTTACATATACTGTATAAATCAAAGGAAGCAGCATTCCTGTTAGAAGAGAGAGAGAGAAATTATGCAGCATTTAAAAATAGATCCAGCAGACTCCAGTTTAACTGAATGGGCACATGTCAGTAATGGCTGAGTAATTTCACTTTATCTCTTTTAATCAAATTTCACTGGCTGTAGAAAAGAGATATAATTTGTTGGTGTGCTTTTTATTATATAAACTTCCTCTCTTCCCTTGTCCATGACTTTGATTGTTAGTCATTCAGCACACAGCTTTTAATTTATTGACTCTTTATCGCTCATCTTTCTACCATTAATTAAAAACATTCAAGCCTGCTCACTGCCTATATTCACTAGTAGTTTTGAAAGATCTAAGAAGATAATAAGCTGTACATCTCCCATTCCTTCAGAAAACGGCTCTGTTGTGATGGTCTTCTTGGCAAATGCTTTATCTCAAAATGGATTGAGACCTTAAAAGAAGTGTTTAAATGCCTCTTCTAGCTTGTTCTGATTTGCAAGAGCAGTTAAGGCATAAATGTAGTCAATTAACAAGTTACTTATACAACACTATGTTCAGATTAATAGGTAGCTTCATACAAGAGCATAGACATAGAGGAAAGCTTGTTTCCCTAAATGGCAAACATAAAAGCACCTCCTTTGTTCATGCTGCATATGTATAAAACCCACAGTTTCCATAATATATATTAGGTTTTGAACAAATGTATTATGTTTACAGTTGACCAAAACCAAGTTTCATTTATTTTAAGGTGATTTTTTTCCAGGTAAGGTGTGAGCATGTTTGGATCTTTAATTAATGTAATGTGTGATTTTTTTTTTAAAAGGGGGATATTATAAAACTGGCTTATGTAGATCGTGGGAAAGCTGCCTTTGGCCCTCCAGATGTTCTGAGCTGCATCTCCCATAATCCTTTATCATTGCCATGCTAGCTACAAGTCCAAAACATCTGGAAGGCCAAGGTATCCCCATCTTTGATGAAAGCTGATCTCAGTGGGTAATACCCTGTTTGAGAAGTGTAATATTATGACTGCTCAGAATTTCCTTTGGATAAAAAGGACCATGTCACCTATTTTAGGGAGCTCTTTCTTCAAGCCTTAGCTTCCTATCTGTTAATGAAAAGCATTTCAAATAAGGTACCTTACATAACAGGGATGGGTAGCTCTTTGTATTGATTAATCAAAGGTTTGAGCTACTCTGGAATTAGGTTACATTTCTTGTGACTAATTAGCGGAAGCAGAAGTAAAACCGGAGAGGGCTATGTACAACCTGTTGTCCTCATTAAGATTAAGAATCATAGCAGCTACTCTCTATTGTAGTTTAGTTTCTGGATCTGTTTCTTTTTAAGTGGAACAGATCTCTGTAGAAAACAATTAATTGTGACTATCCAGTGGCCAAGAAAGCAACGTGACTGACTGAACATGGGAACATGGTGCGGTGATTCAAATAGTCCCTTTCTAGCCACTGAGCCACACTGTCCCATTTATCCTGGAGTAAGTGAGCCCAGGAAGGTTGATTGTGGAACTTGTTGGCTCTGGCACATACCAGCACTCCAGTTTATCCACATCCACACTGGCAGCGCTTCTGGAGAGTCTAAAAAATCCAAAAGAACCACTATGCCCTTCTCGTATGACAAAACTGCCACTGCACCCACAAAAATACCAAAGCTCCTCACAACTGGTCAAGGCAGGACAAAGTTTTGGTAGAAATCCTTAGGTTAAAAAACCTAGACAATCGGAGACATTTTAATACTTTATTAAAGGTAGTGAAAAGACAATGAGACAAAGTTCCTAAAAGTTTCAACAAGGTTTAGAAAAATAAGTGGAACAAAAGCAGAAGCACGTAAGAGAACACACTAGAAAATAACAAAGCTAATCTAATCTATCTAATATTGTGCAGCAATAGCATACTGCAGTTCTGGAGCACACACAGAGTGCATCCTTCCAGGCTCTGTAAAACAACACAGCAAATGAGCATAGCCTCCTGAGAGGTAATCTAAGGCAACTAAAGTAACGTCTGAATGTTATATATTAAGCACCACATTCTGGGCCTTCCAGATGGTGTGCCAGTCAGGCTTTGAGGTCTCTAGGATGTTCACAAAGGTACACATCTGAAGGCATTTTCCAATTAGTGCAGTACCAGCAGGATGTGGCCTTGAAAACTCCACTCACAAAAGATAAACTGAAGGTGTTGCTCCTTCTTCCTCACTGGGCAAACCCTGCCTCTCACATTCCTAGCCAAACATTCCCAGCCACTGGCAGATAATTTTGCAAAATGCTTTCCATGTTTTCCCCAAAAGCCTGGATAAAGCATGAATCATCATCATCATCATCATCATCATCACCACCACCACCACCACCACCACCACCATCATCATCATCATCATCATCATCATCATCATCATCATCATCATCATCATCATCATCATCATCATCAATTTACAATGTTTATGTTCCTAAAATGCACGGGATACTACTGAACACATGCTAAAGTCGGAAAGTATTTCAGTCTGCAAATTTACATGCACATCTATAAGTGATTCTCATTCCATTGCAAATCATTGAGCAGGATTTCTGGTCTAAAAAACACCACAACACTACCAAAAATGCATCCTTTAAAAATATAGTAAATTATAACAGATAGCATGGACCTGTTACCTCCAGAGAGCCATTTATTTGTTTATTGATGTTTTAAGTAGATTCTGGACAAAATTACCCAACTTTGTAAGAGTTGGAATAGATTTTTTTTCTTATCCATGTATGACTTCCTTGTCTACTGGGTGTCAAGAGATGGGCTCATTGCAGCCTTGTTCGAGAGCAGCTTCAAAACCGGAAATCCCTAGGGATGCTCTTCTAGCCTTGTGAGAGAAAGACCTTCCCACTTCCCACCTGTGAGGAGTAGATGTCACAAATCAGGAGAGGAGAGCAGCTATGCAAATCTGTCCCTTAGAGTGTTCCCTATCTAACAGCTTCGAAACAGACTGACTACACCTCAGTGTGCTGGTTATGGAATTCTGCCACTTAGCAATTGAAATGGCATTTCAGGCTTCAAATATGCTGAAACATTTATATCATCAATACAAATTTATATATATTTAAATAATCCTCAGGTACACATCCTTTAATAATCCTGGTAGGCTTCAGATGTTTGGGATACATGGTCACACTAGGGTTTTGACTGATGGCTGTTCTATTTTATTGCTAGTGACTAGTATTCATATCAAGAACCACCAGTAGTGAGCACTTGGACAGGATTACCTAGCCTGTTGTGTAGATGCTTGTGTTTTTAAGGGGGGGGTGGCGGGTGGGGGAGTGTTCAGGGATTTTTATGTGTGTGTGTTGAAGGTTTTTTTTTTTTTTTAAATGTGTGTGAGAGTGTTTGGAGATTTGTGTGTGTGCGTGTTGAATCTGGTCTCTGGGTGTCTGAATTTCGTTGTATGTGTATACTGTGTATATACACACAATGACAATAAATTATTATTATTATTATTATTATTATTATTATTATTATTATTATTATTATTATTATTATTATTATTATTATTATTATTATTATTATTATTATATTAATAACAATGCTTAGGGTTTAAGCAACGTTTTCTAAATATTTATATACACTGACTCAATCATCCTTACAGCACCTCTGCATGCTAGTTCAGTATTATTCATAAAGTGTTTGTTTTGTTTTGCTTCTTACCTGCCCAAACCTAAATTAATTTTTAAGACATGGAATTCAGTAGAGGTTTCCAGGGAATGCATAGGGGTGTTGGTAGAAGGTGTATTACCAAACATAACTTCGAAAGCATGGAATCCTGGAGACGAATATCTGGCTTCGAACTGTATTCCATTTTGTAAAAATCATCTTTGTGTTTTTGTGTGCAAATATAATAATAATTCCACATATACTAGGCTCCCAATGGTTGTTAAACAGAAAACATATTTTGGCTCAGTTGTCCAGATACTGTTCTATCTTGCTAGTCAGACAAAAACCCTTATATTGAAATAGGAACAGAGGGGTAATGGAATAAGTAATGGGCTAGGTGTTTTACTTCTAAGACTATTTGTATACCAGAAATGCAGTGTTTCTATACATAGGAGATTTTAGTTTATCTGCCTTAAAGGACCATAGCAGGCATTGCTGGGAACCAGGGTACTATAAATACTCTTTGCAATTTACAGCTTGTCAAATCATAGAAATAACTTTCCATCACATGTCTTGGGCTTAAAAAAAATGCAACCAAGGCAGAAATAAAGATGTCTGAAGAACTGGCATATCCCGTTGCCTAATCACTTCTTAAATTCTAGTTTTAATTAATGGCTTAACAACTTAAAAATTGATGGAATAAAAAACAATACACAAAGCAAGCTGTAACAACAAGGAATATACCCAATATTTCCAAGAGAATAATTTCTATTACTGTGGAAAGACAAATGATATGGAAGTTTGGCTAAGGCAATGTTATATGAGCTCATGACTGATTATTAGAACCAGGGCCTGGTTGCTAGCTCAGAGCAAATGCTACTAGCCACTTCCCTTTGCTAACATTAGTTCTTTTATTACTGAGTTTATGGTGGTTGTAGATCTCTGGTTTAGAAGATGCTGTGCCTACTACTCTAGTTGGCTAGGCCATGATAAGAATGGGATGCTTTACTAACCAGGAAAAAGATCTGAGGGTAATGGCAGATGGATCAATGAAAATGTTGTCCCAGTTTGATGAATTTGGGAAGACGATTCCACAGATATGTTGCAGAGTCTTTAATTTCTGGTAAAATTCCTTTTTGCTACATAGTAGAAGTACAGAGATCCACAGAGGAGAATAGCTACAAGTTTCCAAGTGTCCACCTCTTCTCATTAACTGGCACTTAAAGTCTCAAGTAACACATTTTGGGACATTAATAAGAATGAGAGTAAACAAAGCCCCTTTATTTACACACATTTTCTTGAAATTATGAATCTATGCATACTACTTTCTTTGCATCATCCATATTAGCAACAAGCTGACAATAACCAGCATACAACTAATTGCCACCAACCCAGGAAAGAAAGGGAAAGAACACTTAGCAGAGGGGGTGGAGGCTTTCTTTGAATTCAAAGGCTAGAAGGAATGTTCGGTTAGTGCTGGACTGACAGACAGTACCCCACTCCACTCCATTTGTTTTTATCATGTACACCGCCCAGAGTTCCATATTGGAAGTGGGGCGGTATAGAAATGAAACAAACAAACAAATAAATAAATAAATAAAGTCTCTACTAGTCACACAAGCCAGAAATAGTATGTGATATAGCAAACACAAATCCAAGATCACCCCCACCCTAAAATTAAATGAATTGACCACCCACTTTGTGTTTCTCTCTCACACACACACAGTAGTACAGTGTTTATCACTTTCTGTGACATAAACCATATGGAAAATAATAACATTTAATGTTATTATCATGATGATATTATGATGCTATCGTCACAAAGGTTTTTTTTTTTGGCTTGTACCATAGTGATCTTCTTTGGTTGTATTTTCTACATGTAATTTTTGGTCTGTAAAATACACAGGTTATATGTGTGTGGCAAAGTTTTATTTATTTATTTAGATTTTTCACCACCCATCTACCCTGAGGGAACTCGGGGCAATTTACAATTTAAATCTCAATAAAACAATGGATATTTAAAAAACATCTAAAAGCCATCTAAAACTAACAATATACACATAAATATTAAGAGTAAGTGGTGAAGCTTTAAAAGAGAGAGGATCTGTGATGTTCGCCATCTCTAGGAATGACGGCAGTTTGTTCCACCCCAGGTAAGCTGCCAGAACTGTGTCTTCAGACTTTTCTGGAAGGCTAGAAGCGAGGGAGGCCTGTCTCAATTCTGGGAACATGCTGCTCCACAGGGCTGCAGCCACTGCAGGGAAGGCCATGCTTGCTTCATGCTTCCACCCATGCAGAACTGCCACCACGCCAGTCATCATTTTAGACAGTTCTATATCTGCAACCCAGAACTGTAACTACCAGTTTTTGACACCTGGGGCAATCAGACCAAAATGTGGTCCTAAATCAGTTTTGAAATCCATGATGTGATATAACATGCAATATGACAGCAACTGAACACCCTTGCCAGCATCTCTAAGGGGATCAGCCGCACTGCTTTACCAGTCATCTTACTTTTGCTCCTCACCACAATGTCCGTCTATAGCAGTGGTGGCAAACCTTCAGCATCGGTACTCCACATGTTTTGGACCACAACTCCCAGAATTCCAAACCTGCATTTCCAATGACAAAGGATGATGGGAGTTGTGGTCCAAAACATCTGGAGTGCTGAAGGTTTGCCACCACTGGTCTATACGATGAATGGCTGACAGACTGACTCACACACAGACTTACTTTTTTTTTAAAAAAAAATGCCTGTCTTGGAGGCCCACTATAGTGGTTCTACAGAATGCAGAACCTGCAATTTTTATTTGATGCTCTGGGACAAAGCACCAGATGCCCTGCCCTAGTTATAGTTCTGCTGCAATATTTCTGGCTACAAAAAAAGAGAATGGATGCTTATGAAGCTGCCATAATATGGGGTCATACAATTATGCCATCTAACCCAGTATAATCTATTTGTACAGCCATGCCCCTTCAAGTAGCTGTCCCAGCAGAAGCTTCTCCTACCACTGACTCTCCAGCATCTGTAAGGGCCTTCTTCACCCAAAGCTGTCACCTTGACTCTTATAGATACTGCTCTGAGAAGCGTGCACTGCCGTATCATCTCTCTTTCTAGGAAGAAACTCTGAAGGCCATTGCCTACAGAACCAAACTTGGGACACTGAGTAACAAATACAGGATACAGGCATACCAGAGGGACCGTAACATTTGCAAAAGTACTGTATCAGGAGAAGAAAGATCGAAAGGGAGCAAAGAAATCTAAAAAGCAACTCATGGAACGTTATATTTCACCTGGAAAAAGGAGACGGAATACTCCTTACAACTTACAACATCTGGGCTGGGTAGAGAAACAACGAATAAGAAAACTACTGCTAGAAGAGAAGAGACACCACAACATTTTGATGCAGAATGCATAGCAAACTGGGTTGACTGAAGGCAGGTGGACATGAAGACAATGTGTGCCATTGAAGAGCAAGAGAGAAATATCATTTTATGTCGCTGAACTGTGGAAAAGTTTTTAAAAGCTATAAAATTGCAGGAAACGACAAAAATATGCTAAGAACAGCCTAATAAGGACTGGGAACTTTTGCAAGGTCAAAGAACTACACCAGATTCAGTGTTTGCTGGAAAAGTCTAGGAAGAAAAATTGTCTGTAATTGACCTAATCCACTTTTGGCCTTATTAGACCCTCAAATTGGAGTATAGCTGGACATGTTTTGTTGAAATTAATCTTCCTATTTAGGAGCAAGTAAAATGATCTTGTTGACCAAAGCAGCCATGAACAGGAGCTTAATTCAGACTAAAGCAAGAACGTGGACCATTTTGAACTTTTGAATAAAAAAAGTATTAAGAATAATATGATTTCACAATCAGGTTTAAAGCCCCTCTTCTCCTTTCTGGCTTTCTGGTTTGAAACCATTTGGAAGGAAAGTTTTATGAAGGTGAAAAAAAAGTGAAAATGTAAAAGGAAGGGGATATTTTAGCAGCACTTGGGTCCATAACTTTTAATGAAGGTTGTTAGGAAGAATAATACCTGGCTATGTAACAATATATTCAACATCAGCCATTTCAAATACTACATACCTAATGGTGGACATAAACAGAAGTGTTGCAAAAGCAACCATTATTACATTCGAGAATATATTCAACCGTTATTACTTTGTCCACATCCATTTGATACAACAGTGTGTTCCAAATACGGAAACAGTACTTGCTATTGCTTAAGAAGTAACTAAATTGTTTAAAGAGATCTGAATGCATGCTGTTGCTTAAGTGCCTTTCCAAAAGAGACGATCCTCCTTTTGCAGAAATTATTAATAGCTAATTTTAGCTGATTCACTGCCAAGTCAATGCTATGCCTACCTATGTTTGAGATGGCAGGTTCAGTTTAAAGAGCAAAACTGCTGCCAGTGTAACACATAACACAAGCAAACCAGTACAGAAGGAACCCCTGTAGGGGCAAAACTGAAGGAGGTGCTGAGTGAAACTGGCCATTAACACATCTGGCTTTATAAGATGCTGTGTGGAAGCTACCGCAGGGCATTATAAACACCTTCCTTGACTTCTTTGCACTTACATTAGTGTTTCTGTTTCCAAGTGACTTACAAGCATGTTAACATGAACTGCCTGGCATCTTGGGGGGGGGGGCGGGGGGGGGGAGAACTCGGGATAGGTTCAGTTGTATGGCCTAGAGGAGCAAATTTGGTAGGAGGAGTGAATGTTCAGGTCTGTGTGTGTTTTTAATGGAAAACATTTATAAAAAAAAGGCAAAAATGGCACAAAGAGCCAAAATATAATTCCACAAAGTAAGGGATAATGAGCAAATGGTCCTGTATGTCAAAATGTTGTAATATTTTCCTGGGTGGTTTTTTTTGGGGGGGGGGCTAAAGTTTGTTGCCCTCCAAAGTAATTCTTTGCAGATGGCAAAGTTATTTGTAACAAGCTACATCAGAGCGGAGAATAATACATACACAGTAATGCATGTGCATATATAATACAATATAAGGTGCTACACAGTAAATCAACAATAAAAAGAAAGTAAAAGGGGGGGGGAAGCAAGTAAAACATTCTTGAAGTCAGTATACATAATCAGCTAGAATGAATTGATACATAGTTAAAGGTATAACATCCAGAGATGAAAATATCATTAAACAGAGCATGATTTTCTCACATGAGATGGAGAGATTAGGCCTCAGAGAGGAGATTCTGGGTAGGATTTCTCATATATTCCAGCGAACTGTGCTTTGGACCTTGGCAGCAAAGCAAGAAGGACTTTGCAACCTAATAAACATCATTGATGCTCCCTGCTATTTGCTGTTGTTTTTAACTACATACCCCATCTAGGCACTCTCTTTAAGTTTCACAGTGCCAAAGAAGTACTTGTTAATGATACTCCACCCATGATTCAGTAGGAATGGTACCTTCGGATAAGAAAATGTAGATCCACATACAATATGTGAACATCAGCATCAGCTCAAGGTGAATATAACATGTTCAGAAAATATTAGGAAAAGGCTGTTTGGTTCCTAGGATTAAGACCAGGGTTATACCCTTATTGAACAGCTAAAATAATCAAACAGATGGCAAGCTTTCATGGAGAAAAATCCCATGTAATCAGGCTATCATGGACAGTGCAGGAAAATTGTAGATAAGAGTCCATAAAATTCTTGGCAGGTATCTGTGCCAAGGTTTGTTCATGTGGAGTGAGTTCAAACTTTGTTTGCAAACATGAGCTCTAAGGTGTGACATTTTTAGTACCATCCTTTGCATCATGGTTGGAATTTTTCCATCCCAAACTTCAAACAAAATTTTTGCTAATAACTCTGTGATTGCAGTTCCCTGTGCACCACCATGTTGCCTGCTTATGCAACATAAAGTTTTTTGTTGTTGTTCAGTAACAGGCTTCATAGCCTAAAGTTGTTGGGCATGGAAAGTACAGCTGCGAATGTGGTTGAATTTTCTCTTTTTAATCTCCCACCCATAACTCTTCATCGTCCCACCCCAAGCACTAGGGCTGGGCTGGTTCCACATATTTCTGGACTAGGTTTTGTGGGTACATAAGGGGTGCACTGAAGAGAGATCATTATGGGTGAAGGGAATTCTCTCAATGGGTTTGTTTGTCTATATCCCAGAGCACAGAGAAAATTCCTAGTTCCCTGAAATCCTTGCCCTCTGAAGATGCCGGCCACAGCCTCTGGCAAAACGTCAGGAAGAAAAACTTCCAGAACACAGCCAAACAGCCCAAAAAACTCACAACAGCTATCTGTTTGTTGTTGTCTTAGAGCTGAACATTATTCAGACCGTATAAACCTTCATACAAAGAGACAACACACAAACCTTTTGGTTACAGCAGTAGTCCGTGGCCAGCATTGGCCAAACTGGATCTGTTGCATCAAGAGACCTGACTGTCTGAAAGCTGACCAGAAGATTTCACCAGGAATGGCAGTCCTTTAGAGGACCACACAGGTGTAGCCCACTCCATAACTCCCTACCAGAGTTATGAGCTGAGCGAAGCCCCTGGGCTCCTGTTCTAGGCAAGACTGTGACCCCATCCCAGAAACTCTTAAGGGGATTCAGATGCAGGGGAGTGGTATCAGAAGAGGGATATCTAGTCTTGTGCACTCCCAGATGCATCTGGTGGGGCCACTATGAGATACAGGAAGCTGGACTAGATGGGCCCTTGGCCTGATCCAGCATGGCTCTTCTTATGTTTTTATGTTCTTATGATTCCTTTAACAACCTAGGTGAGCACGCTCCTGCTTCCTGCCCTCATACTATATTGCTCCAACAATTCTTCCAAATACCCACAAAGTTGTGACCGAGGCAGCAAGACACATAACAGTACTCATAACAGCCGACTGATACCCCTAATACCGAGACAGTAAATATTAACTTGTACCATTATACCACTGACAATAAAATGGGAGGGGGAGATTTTAAAAAAAAAAACACACACACACAACGGTAGCTGCCGATTGGCAGAAGTGATCTCTGTGGTCTGTTTATTTGCTAGGCTGGGAGAGCGGACTGCAATTGGCTGCCCTCTGCTGTGCCTGCCGGCAACTTGGATTTTGAATTTCCCCAAAGGCTAACATCAGGTTGTCAGGGAGAAGCCTTCCCCTGTGGGCTAATGGGAAGCTAGCACAAGCAGGGCAAGGGAAGGATAACTCCTCCATGCTTTCTTCCAGCATCCTTAGTATTCCAGAGAAGCTGCATCTGAACTCCAGTGCTGGCTCTTGCCTTCCCTATATCTTGCCACCGATCAGGGACTGCTGCTGCTTCGACTAAGTCAGAGTCCCCTCATATTTCCTAGCCTGTCACCTAGTGCCCGCTGCGCCAAAAGTACAAACCCTGCAAAGCAATAAAATTCTGCCTGGCAGAATTCAGAATCATGTGAGGTTTTCCCTTTCTCTACTTTGCCTCTTTTTGACCTCTAAAGACATGTGTCTTGATATTGCGCCCTGAAGCAAGGAACCAACATGCATTATGGATATATCAATGAATCCAATATTTTCAAGTCATGGTTTCCTCTCAGCATCCAAGAGCTGTGGATTTAAAAGCTTTGTATCTTTACATTCGCAAGGCTGATCCTTTATCAGACAGAGGGGGAATAAACTTTGCTGAATGAATGATTATTTTGTGAGCTATAGGGTTTCCCACAATGATGGGAAGTATGTACTATAATATGCTTAAATTCAACACTAGTGACTAGAGTTAGAAACATACCTGATTTATTTTTATTAGATCTTGGTTGCTTGCAGCCTTAGCCAGGCGTAACTCCTTTTGGGGAAACTCTTAATGATGCCAAGGCTAAAATGAAACTTACACAAGATCCCAGATTTTCCATTCCTGTTGAAGGCATTGCAATTTGCTAATGATGCAACCTCCCATGGGAAGTTGTTACCTGCTGCCAAGTTGCCCCTGACAACAGAGACCATATGAATGAGTGACCTCCAAAATGTCCCCTCTGGAACAGCCCTGTTCAGCTTTTGTAAACTCAAGGCTTTGGGCTTCTTTTATGAAATTCATCCATCTCTTATATGGTTTTCCACTCTTTCTGCTACCTTCAACTTTTCTTATCATTATTGTCTAGCAGCCATGATGTGTCCAAAGTATAATAAATGTATGCAGTCATCTCTTTTGCTTCCAGAGAGAGTTAAGGCTTAATTTCATAAGCAAACCGCTTGTTCATTTCTCTGTCTGTCCAGGGTATATACAAAGCTCTCCTCCAGCACCATGTTTTAAATGAATCAGATTTTTCCCCCTCTCACAGTCCATCATTCACACCCATACATGTTGACTGGGAATAGAAGAGTGTGGATGTTCTTAGCCTTGGTCACCACTCACCAGTTAATTATTTAACGAAATCAATTTTACCTTCTCATTCTGCATTTTAGGATGCAAAACAAAGTACTGTACAGCATACTTATATACTGCCCCAGTGTTTAAAGCACCCTCTGGGTGGCTTACAATTTAGTTATACAGACTACACATTGCCCACCCCCCTCATGTAACCTAGGTATTCATTTTATCAATCTCAGAAGGATGGAAGGCTGTATCAACCTTGAGCCTGCTACCTGGGATTGAATCCCCGGTCATGAGCATAGTTTTGGCTCTACTGTAATATAGGATGCACTTGTCAAAACCACTGGTGTCAAAATGAAGAGACATAAAGACAAGATGGTTCCCTACGGGGGTGGATTTTTCTCCAGTGGCAGTTTTCAAAGGTACAGCTGAGCGATACCCATCCAATTGTTTGTGATAAAGCAGCAAGATTGTGTTTTATTTTATTTTATTTTATTTTATTTTATTTTAAATTAAATAATTTATGGTCTGGCCCTATTAATAAAGTCTTTTCATTCAGCTTTATGACCCTGTCCAAAAAAATCCCCCGAACAATCCTGACAACTTGTATTATGGTTCAGATTAGACATGGGCACGACTCGGCGAAATTGTCGTTTCCGTTTTCGGTTATCGTTTCCGTTACGTAACGGAAACGGTAACAATAATTAAGCCGTCAGAACTCGAACTCAAACCGAAAAAAGAAAAATTTGGTCGGGTTTGAGGAGGGAGGCTGGAGGCTTTAGGATTTAAGTTAGGCAGGCAGGGAGGGAATTGAATTTA
Source organism: Phrynocephalus guinanensis (assembly GCA_037367245.1). Taxonomy (NCBI): domain Eukaryota; kingdom Metazoa; phylum Chordata; class Lepidosauria; order Squamata; family Agamidae; genus Phrynocephalus; species Phrynocephalus guinanensis. The sequence goes on from CM074733.1 coordinate 38,479,216, forward strand.
GAAAATAATTTCTTTGATTCCCTGCAGCTTTGTCTGCTGAAGGGAATAGCAGTTTATTCTTTATTTCTTCTCTGGAAGTTTGTGAGGATTTTTTTCTGATATTGGATAAAGGGGGAGGTTCGACTGGGAGTGGGAGGTGTGGATTTATTTTAAAAATATATTATACTACCATTTATTTTCTATTTTCCCAACTTCAATTTGCTTGCACACACACACATTTGGGGTGCAAGCCAAGAACAGAACCTCTACCCTTCCTAAGTGATATCCTAACTGCCCACTCTCCCGTCCACCCGCGCCGCCACTCGCCTGCGGCCCGCGCCGCTGCCCCCCCACTCACCCGCCTGCGGCCGCCACCAACCCACTCACCCACCCCCCGCCCTGCCCGCTGCCTAGGGCACAAAAACACCTAGCGCTGGCCCTGATTGCGGGACACCCCTATGCTCTGGGAAGTCAAATCGCGCTAAATTGTGGTGGAAACAACAAATGACAAACGACAAACGGAAATGACAAATTTTTGAATAATTTTGCGACAAACGGAAATGACCCCAAATAGACCCGTTCCGACAAACAAAAACTTGAAACGTCATTTTTTCTGGTCGTGCCCATGTCTAGTTCAGATATATAAGCTGAGAAGATGGATAAACAGATAAATATATAGTTGCTTGGGTGAATGAACCACAGACCCCAAACAGAACCTGGGAGAAATATCAGTGGTTTGGTAGGTGGGTTAGTGAGCTTTCATCTCTGAAAAAGAGATGTTTTTGTGAGCTGTTAGAGGACCATCAATTCACAGTCATGGCAAGCCTCACTTGGAATAAAATTTCACAGTCCTCATGTTTCGCAGTCCTCATGTTTCTGGGTCTTAGGCTTTGCCTGTTTGGCTCAGGTACATTTTGTGAGTTAGGGAATAGAATGCTGGTGATCTGATAATTCTGATGCTATTTGAGGGTTCATTCTGACATGTTGCAGGTGACCCAGACATCAGTCAATAGACAGAAATATGTTCTTGTTCCACTTTGGTTGAGAAAAGTGTTCTGTGTACTTAGATAAACATGTTTCGCTCCAATTGTGTATATTATTAGGCAACTTTCATTTCTTTCCCAACAGATTTCAAAGATGTAAAGGGTGATAACACTAATTTGCTGGGCTTCATATTCATAATTGTTTCTTCACAGAAAAATCTGTCTGGCTTTTGCCAGACAGATTGCTGCTGTCCCTTTACATCTCAAAGGCACACCTCTATGACATCATAAGGGTACATCTCTAGGATTAAGGTTTTGTCCCTGAAATCTCGGGGAGTTCGGTGCTGTAGACAGAGTAGTCCTTCCTGCCTTTCCGCCACATGGGAATGAGATCCCAGGTTCCCATCCTAGATCCTAGTGTGATGGCAAGAAAGGAATTTCCCACAGTTTTTACTGAGCAGCCAATCTTATGCATTGAGTCATGTAGATATACTGTTCATTGGTCCCTTAAGGTTTCAGAGGGTGTGACCAGCACACGGAATTGGTCCCATAAAGGCATCTAAACACCAAATAAATAGTTGCAAAAGGAGATTCACGTGGTCCTAAAACTGACCATAGTCAAAACTCTTGAGTTCTGAAATATATCTAGATACTCTACCATTGACAGCAACCCTGCATAGATCATATTGCAGCAACCTCCAGTCTTGGCAAAACTGAGGTATGGCATGATCTGATGCCTCAAGCCTCTGCAGGAGTTTGTGGAACTGGGCAAGGCACTCTGGTTATACTCACTATTTAAGCATCCAAAATTCTGATCTGTTCAATACAGGAAGAGTTGCATGTTATCGAGAGATTGAAGGCACGGTATATGTGCCATTAGCAATTTGGTGGTACCATATGTCTCTTGATGGCCCCTCCCATTTTTATATAGATGCTGAAAATAAATGCAGACTAAGTGAAACAGTATGAAATGCTTTAGCTGAACAGCAAGGGGCTGAACAGGAATCCCAGCCAGGAACCATCATACTACTGAAAACTATTTTTTTTAAAAAATGGGCACTAAGGTTGCCTAAAATGGAAACAAAACAAAACAAGAATGTGACATTTATGATAGGGAACTGAGTTGGTAGGTAGGCAGCCAGCCAGCCAGCCAGCTAGCTAGCTAAACAGACAGACAGACAGAATTGTGATCCATAAAAAATGCTTCCGCTTTTGAAATAAAATGATTGGATCCTAACAACAACAACAACCGCAACAACCGCAACTGATATTGAACAGGGGCACGCTTCTATGATTAACATTACAGTATATGTTTCTGCCAGAAAGTTGAAGCTTCCTCTATCTCATGATCAGGCTTGAAACCAGATGGAAATGGATCCAAGTCATCTACCCAGACAAACACGGAGTTGTGATTCTGCCAGACTCAACAGTCTATGGCTATGACTGCAAAGATATCTGTCCTTTATCTGCATCCATGTACTTCTGTCTCAGTTACCCATGTGTCCTATAGAAACAATAGTAACATTTTCTGTGAGGAACACAACCATAAAAAGGCACAACTCTAGGCAATCTGTCTGGTGTAAATTCAGTACCAAGTGAAATGGAGCTGTATTACTTTAGTTGAGCAAACCAAGTTCCCGGGAGTTCCATTTCCTGAGATTAAAAACAAGGAAGTAAAGTAAAATAAATTAAAGTAATAAAAAACCAACACAACAAAAACAACTTGAAGGCATATGTTCACAAAAAATAAGTCATTGAATGTGACTGCTCCTCTCCCACCCTAATCCTTGTTTCCAAATGAATATCATTTTCTACTGATGTGGCACTCTTGTTAATGTGCTTTCAGCATGGAAAGGGAAAACACGTGAATACTCATTTGACTGGGCACAGCAGAGAGTTCTCATTTTACTTAGAAGCAAAGAAACTTGACTCTAGTCTTTTTTCTAACAGTGACAATGTCTTCCTGTAATTAAGAGTACATGTAGGGCCATTACAGAGAATAGTTCCTGTTACAGTGTACAAAACGGAACTGCTTACAGAAGACAGAATGCTTTGAAATTAACTCTTGAGTGTCTTGCATCATATTGACCAATATCATTTTGCTTTTCTCCTTACATTATTTTGAAAATGGTATTTTTAATTTCAAGAGATTTTATTTCAGGAGGGGGTAGACAAAACCTGGTGGAGCCCTTCTGTGTTTTGCTAGATTAACATGGTGGGTTCTATCATCAGGCAGAGTGAGGGAGGTATCTCATGTGGCAGATACTGGAAGGTAACAACAGCCATCCTAAGTAGACATTCCCATGCTACAGAGCACACCGTAGCAATGGGCTGCTTGTTGCTTGCTGGCAAATTACTTATTCACTGACTCCCAATACTCTCTCTTTTTTATATAGCACATTTAATAATGCAGTGCACCTTCAAAACTTCTGAAAAACTGTTTTAATCAGTTTTAATTCAGTGGTAGTTTTAATATGGTTTATTTAATTGCAGTTTAATGCAAATAATCTTATAATGATCATTAAGAACTCCAGAGCTGGAAGGGATACTGTGGCTCATCAGGTCCAGACCCTCTCAAGGAGGCACAGTGGGGAATTGAACTCTGCAGCCAGATGCCTACACCACTGAGTTACTCAGTAGTTGGTTGCATTCTTTTGAAGATTGTTTCCTATATCTCCATGCAGCTTTATATTGAGAGACAGACAGGATTAAAACAAAACAAAACAAAATAATAGATAGATAGATAGATAGATAGATAGATAGATAGATAGATAGATAGATTTAGAAATTAATTTTACATTTTTTTAATACAAGCCTCTGGGGGGAAACCCTTTGCGCTGTTATTTTCAGGGGATTTGAGAGGCATCTTGGCAAATTTTGAAGTGACTTTTAAAATTTCAGATTTTTCGTGACGAGCATTGTGTCATATTACACAGGTACTTTTAAACGATGCAATGTTTATATATGTTTTTTAAAAAACCAAACTTTGTCCCAGTTGTGGCAGAAGATTCTGTTCTAAAAATCATCTATTTAGTTGTCCAGTCAACATCTGCATAGAATGGTCTGACAGAAGGCAAAAAAAAAATGTTCCAGAGGCTGGTGGCCTCATTTGCCATAAAAATATTATATTGTTTGTTTGTTTTACCCCTGGTATTGATTCTACATCAATAAAAATGTGGGGGTACACTCTTGTGGTGCAACAACAACCCTGCTGTCTCTTGTAAGAGGCTAAAACTTGGAGATGCATTTGGGTTTTAAAATGACACTAATTTAAAATGTTTATCTTGCAGCTCTGGATGACAAAATGTGACTTTGAGGTACTAAAATGTTATGTCTGCTTAAGGGGCAATCAGAAGGATTCTAGACTATATAGTTCTGCATTTAACAGTTTAAAACATTAGTCTTACTGTGTCTTAATTCATGAACATTATTTTTAAAAAACACACACAGAATCACTCTAGCCAATTCACGCCATTCTTAGCTTCTGTATGCGGCATGACTTGACTGCAGTATCTAGAAAGATTACAGAATCTAGAAAGGGTAGCAGGTAAAGATGGGTGTGAACTGCTGGTTTTCGCGGTTCGTCCTTAGACGAACATCTGCTCAGTGGTTTCCAGCACCCCCAATCTCTTCAACCAGGCACCCACTCAGACATAGCACCCCCGCTTCCTTGCCCTGTCTCCTCCATGCAATGCTTTCAGTGGGCATTTGCCAGAGGAGGTGGGGCTGGGAAGAACCCGGCAATTGTTTGTCTGAAGGACAAAATGAGACAAATCAAAAATAAGATGCTACTATTTAATTCCTTTTGAATGTCAAAAATTCTTTAATATTCAAAATAGGGCCAGAGGAGGGGAGCTTGGAACCGATTCCCCCTGGGTACCCTGGTTCTAGTGTAGTTTTAATTCTAGCTTTGAAACTTTATTTAATTATGCATTAGAGATGGGTACGAATAAAAAAAACGATGTTTCATTTGTTGTTTGTTGGGTCCATTTCAGTTCGTTTCCATTTTTCACAAATTTTTGCAAAAAATTCATTTTCATTTCCATTTGTTTTGTTACCATTTTGTTACCATTTATTTCCATTTTTTGTGATTTTTTTTAGCATTTAAAGCAGTTCACTGTATTGCAGTAACGAAAACGAAACACACGACAAATTTTCCGGTGTTTCTGTTTGTTTCGTTTCATTTTGGAGACAAAATTCATTTGTCGCTTTGTTGCGTAATAAAAAAAACGGAAATGGAAACGAAAACTTGTTCGTTTCGTGCCCATCTCTATTATGTATAGAAACAGAAAAGGGGGGATTTAATGTATTCCTTTATGAATGAGTCAAATGACAGTCATAATTTCATAGTTACACTTTGCATCTTGGATTAAACTTTACATTTTCTCAAAGTGCTAGGTATCTGGAAAATTTGACTATCCCCAAATACTGGCATGTTTTCTCAAGAGCTCAATTTAACTGCCTTCAATCTGCAGTTTTAGATGGGCGTGACTCTGGTGTCTCTTATTAAAAACATATTGTGCCCCTGTAACAACAAAGAAATTGAAACATTGTATCATGTCCTCTTCATGTGCATTTTTACAGAAATGAGCGTATTAAATTACTCAAGCCTATAATGACTATCTTCCCAGGTAGGACTCTGAATTGGCACTTTAAATATCTAAGTGACACAAACAAAATGACTACCAAATCAGTGTCTATGTTTTGTTTCTCTGCCCAAAGAATACGGAACACCATTTTGGCTTCTGTTTTGCCCTTAATCAAACCATGCTAGCCTCTTGTCATTTTAAACTGTGTTTATGTAATCCATTATATTACCTAAACTGGTATAGCTAGTGAAATACTTTAACTGTTTTATCCATATTTTTTTAAAAGTGTGTATTTTTTATTTAAATGACTCTTATCGCGTCTGTGACCGCAAATGAAATTTTGATTTGATTTCTTAGTTGCAATATTTGTGACAAGAGCATTTTTAAAAAACAGACACAGCTCCAAAACACTCATCCTGTACTGCACTCATTCAGTATTAGGAATAACCTTCTGGTTCTGGAGCAAATATTTTGTGCTAGCTGTGACCACGTTGGTACTGTTTTTCTCAGCACCAATGTCTATTCTCTTCACACTCGCTATTTCTTTTTTACTTGCCCACAATGTCACAGAATCCTTTCCCCACAAGTAAAAGAGAGGGAAAGGGAGCAGCAGCAAAAAGAGCTGAAATTCATGTTTTCCTCTGCCATTGACTGGAATTTTTTTTAGGTTTTCTCTGGGAGAAAGTTGGTGAATTCTAGAAAAAGAACTTTTTTTTTTTAGCAGGAAAAGCCCAGACAAAATGTTGGATCTTCCTCAGGCATTAGATTTTGGGTCTCGTGGAAGGAAATATAATTACTAAGCATGTACTTTGCTTAATGTCTGAAATCCTGTTATTTACCATAGTATTGTAAGTTTTGTCTCTAGCAGGACTACTGAATCAGTGGGGGTTTGGTGAGTCAACTCCTTTACAAGTTCCATTGATTCAAATGATTTAGCTACTTATTTGATTCAATTGAGATTCTCACTGTTTCAATGGGCCTATTCTAGTGGGACTTGCTATACACAGCTAGGCAACGGGACTTGAAATCCTATGCAAAACTTGCAGTCCTATGCTATCAAAGAAAATAAATGGGAAGTAACATTGACCAAAATACAGATTCATAGTGTGCCTTTAGTACCTTGACGTATATAGATTATTATTTTTTTGCTCTACTTTAGGTCAGTCCTGCTTCTAGGTACCGGAAGAAAGGAATACTGCCCTTTCTCTTGGTCAGCTTATGTAAACATCAGACACTTATTTTTCCTAGTAGAGAAAAAGAGATATACTTTATAAAGCCTCGAAGTCCTCAATGGTAATTTAAATGTTTGCTTTTGGATAATGTATTAATTTATAATGCTGCTGTAGAACCATGATACCATAATTCTCTCTGCAGACAAGTAAAACAGAAGAGTAGAAACAAGGGACTAGAAAAAAAAGTTGTTTCCCTAAAATAACATTTGGGAAACTAATTTAGAAGACATGACAAAAAAACCACCTTCCCTGGAAGTTTTTAAGCAGAGGCTGGATGGCCACCTGTCAGAAATAAGAACATAACATAAGAACATATGAACATAAGAACATAAGAAGAGCCATGCTGGATCAGGCCAAAGGCCCATCTAGTCCAGCTTCCTGTATCTCACAGTGGCCCCACCAAATGTGTCCGGGAGCACAAAAGACTAGATATCTGTCTCCTGATACCACTGCACTGCATCAGGTCCTTGAAGTACCCTGGTTTTTAAGACAGGAGATTTACACATCTCCATCATGGTTTGTAACCTGTGATGGACTTTTCCTCCAGGATTCTGTCCAATCCCCTTTTGAAGGCATCCAGGCCGGATGCCATCACCAAATCCTGTGGCAGGGGAGCTCCACAGACTAACAACACACTCGGTAAAAAATATTTTCTATATTGTCACTGTTTCTCATTCTCTGCCAACCCTCAATTTGAGTGTGCTGTCCCCCTAGTTCTGAGTATTTTATGAGAGGGAGAAGGGCATCCCTCTATCAGCTTTACCTCATGCCCTGCATTATTTTTGTATGTCTCAGTCATATCCCCCCTCAGGTGCCTTTTTTTTCCAGACTAAAGAGCCCCAAATGTTTTTAGCATTTCCTCATAAGGGAGATCCCCCAGTCCGGTAATCATTTTAGTTGCTCTCTTTTGCACTTTTTTTCCAGTTCCACTATGTCCTTTTTTGAGATGCGGACGACCAGAATTGTATACAATACTCCAGGTGCGGCCTTACTATTGAAAGATTTTGTGGTACCAAAAATGTGACTGTCACCCTCCAAAACAATTAGTTAAAACAATAAAGATTTATTGAATAATAGTCAGAGTTAATACAGCACAGAAGGCACACATATACACACAGATCTTTAGAGCCCTGTTAACGAATTCTGATTTAAGAATTAAGCTAAATGCATTTAGGGTCTCAGAATTGGGTGATGCTAATAGTGGTCACAGAAATTCTGGACAACCAAATGGTCCAGAGCACTTCCTTAAATACCCTTCAGCCTGCCACACTCAGAGTCCAGAATCTTCCACATGCCAGGTCCGCTTTTACGGGACCAGGGATCAAACAGGATCAAACCAGTTAGCTCCTAGCCATGAAGTTCCCTCCTTCCATACCTCAGATGACCTCAACTTTATATACATTTAAATCTCTGCAATTTAAAGTGACCAGAACCAAAACCCTCCTCATGAAATCAGAATCTCTGCACTGCTTCCAGTCTAATACTATGTTAAGAGACCTAGTTACTAACAAGACCATCTGCAAACACTTTCTCATTCAGATTCTTCTACAGGAAACTGCAGGTAGGCCTTTGTGGTAAAGGCTCCACAGATGTTACGGAAGTTACCTAAGTCTCTTTCTTGCCAGCTCTGTGAGCTCCCAGCAAATGCAGTGTTTTTTTCAAACACCCAGCTGTTATACATGTCCCATCTCATTGATTATTGATTACAGAATATTAATACAAATCCAATCTTATCACTATTGTCTTATACAATGGCATTATAATGTTGGCTGTTTTTTTGATAATCCCTAGCATGGAAATGGAGTTCTTCATCATTGCCACACATTGGGTAGACACCTTCATTGAGCTGTCCACCAGCACACCAAGATCTCTTTCTTGATCTGTCATAGATAACTCAGAGCCCACGAGTTGATAGATAAAGTTTGGATTTTTTTTTTTGCCCCAATATGCATTACTTTACATTTGGCTACATTAAAACGCATTTGCCATTTGGCAGCCCATTCCCCCAGTTTGGAGAGATCCTTCTGGAGCTCTTCTCATAATCTTCTCTGGTTTTTTACCACACGGAAATGTTTGGTGTCATCCGCAAACTTGGCCACCTTCACTGCTTATCCCTGTCCCCAGGTCATTTATAAACAGATTGAAAAGCACTGGGTCCCAGGACAGATCCTTGGCTCTTCGGGCACACCGCTTTTCACCTCTCTCCGTTGTGAAAATTTCCCATTGACACATACTCTTTGTTTCCTGGATCTCAAACAGTACTCAATCCAGAAGAGGAGACTGCCCTTTTATCCCCTGGCTGTGCAACTTTCTCAGCAACCTTTGGTGAGGGACTGTGCCCAAAAGCCTTCTGAAAATCCAGATAGACTATATCCACCAGTTCACCCAAATCCACATGCCTGTTGACCTTTTCAAACAATTCTAAAAGGGTTGTCAAGACAAGACGTACCCTTACAGGGTTCCTGCACAGTAGGGGATTGGACTGGATGGCCCTTGAGGTCTCATCCAACTCTATGATTCTAATGAACCCTTCTTGTTTTACACCTGAAAGCAGCTCATCATTCCATTAGACCGTTTTCCCTCTCTGAACCCACATTTCAAAACATTTATGAGATCAGCTTCAAGAAATAGAGTACTACTGTATTAATGTGAATTTAATTCTAATGTCTGATCTTTGAAGAACTGGTATTGCAATTGTGTCACTAAACAGGCACTTAGAAACTGCTGTGAGGTTCCAAATTGAAATATTATCATTATTAATATTTTTAAAATTACTATTTCATGTTCACATCTGATCCTTGCAGGGGTCCCTCTTCTCATTCAAATATACACTGGCAGCTTTAATAATAGTTCCAAATAAAAGCTTTCATTCCCCCCTTCCAACACCCCTTCACTTGATCTGCATGGATATGTTTTAATCATTAATTACTAGGCTCCTCTCTTAATTTGCCTGTTTTTGCTGAGAAAATAGCCAGTATAATAGGATTTCTGCTGGACATGATTTGTGAATGACCAAGACGTTTGCAAGGGTACATGTATATAGTAGTCAAAATGTCCTTTTTTTTTTCAGTCCGTGCCTGCCTATAGCTTTTCATCCATGCATGGCAATCGATTTTCATGCTCTTTCTTTTGCTGTTTTCAGGTGCTCATCTGAGTGCAGAAAGATGTTTTAAAAGATAGACTTGAAATGGCTAGTGAAATAATTTCCTTTACCCACAGTTGACATAAGAGCTTAAAGAGATTGAATAAGGTCTCAGTGCTATGTGTTTACGAGAGAGAGAGAGAGAGAGAGAGAAGAGAGAGAGAGAGAGGAGAGAGAGAGAGAGAGAGAGAGAGAGAGAGAGAGAGAGAAGATTGTTTTTTTTTAAAGGGGGTTTAATTATGCAGACTCTGGTTTATGATCCAGTTAACATCTCATCTGCACTGATGGGAGATTCCACAGAAGTAAAGTGATAAAAAACAGGTCTTCTGCTGTTTGTCCCAGCCTCCACCCTCCTCTTGCTGAAAGGTTGGGGAAAACATGAATATAACCTGTCTTGACCGATTGCGGTCAAGAGCCCTCCTTATGCAGACAGATTTGCACAGAGATGCAATTTCTTGTGTGCAATGTACGTAAGCGAGTATGTCTGTCACATTGATGCTTCGACAATATGGTGATTCTACCCAAGAGAAAAAGTACTCAATCAGAGCTTAGTCATTTACTAGTTCCTTTTGTACTTGATACCTAGATGTGATCTCTGAACTAGACAGCTTCTCTTAGAACCCAAAACAGGCAATTAGTACAGCAGGGTGGTAGATCCTCATACACTCAGGTTGACCTGAGATGGTGCAGAATATTTAATATTCTCTATCTTTATTTAAGATTTATTCAGAGAGAGTAACAGATATATTATTTATTATTAAGATAGTTACATTGGAATTTTGGGCCTGGCTGCACAGCTAGAAACTCCAAACTACAGATTCGAATCTTGTTCATACAATAGAGATATATCATATGTATACAGTGGTACCTTGTATAAAGGAATTTAATTCATTCCAAATGAAATTAAGCAAATTTTCCTTTATACAAATTCCATAGGAATGCATTGAAAACAGAGTGATCCCATATAGTATGTTGTATGGATTTGCAGACCAGAGGTGATTATGTTAAGCAAATTTCCCCTATCTCCGTAATTTTCTTATGTTGTACAAATTTTATGTTTATACAAGGTGTTTTGTTATACAATGGTCCACTGTACTTAATTTCTCCTCAAAAGTAGAGGTTGGAACTCTATTTTTGTTTTGGCTCACATAGTTGAAATGTGTGAAACCGGTACATTTTGGAACTCAATGTAGTGTTGTAGAAGAAAAGAAAAGAAAAGAAACCCTGAAGCTCCCTAGCAGTTTCGTTTGTGAAGTTTTGTAGAAGATCGAACACCTACATATATTTGCTTGTTGTAGAAAGGTTTATTTTGTGCTGTTCTATTGAACTGCCCACTAATGCTATGAAGGTGTTATAGCAAGGATTAGGGTCAGTAGGTTACAAGGGAAGTGGGGGAGATAATGCAATATGATGTGTAGGCTTTCAGAAAGAAGCAAACAAACACCCATTTCCAAGACTTTTATTAGCGCCCCTCCCTTCCCATAATAAAGCTTTGTGTTTTCTATCCTAACTAGTTTGATTATCCATAGGACTTTGTCATTTCCGCAGGACATGCTGATATTCTCAAGATTAAAATCTGAGTGTGAGACCATGTAATAAAACAAGGATGGAGCCCTTGTGAATTGTCACAGGTCTGTGTGATATCTCAAGGCAGGAAACAGCAGCAGCAGCAAGCGCAACAACAACAAACGAACAACAAACAACAGTCTGCACTGAGTTTACAGTGACAGTGTATGCTTCCTCGAGCTAGATTCCAATTGTCATGAGGCAGTCCAGAAGATTGCACCTATCCGCTGTTCTCTCTCATCTTGTTCCTAATCCTTTTTGTGTAAAAAGATACCACACATTCAGATGCTTTTCTTGCCATGCCAAGTGAGATCAAGCCGCTGGCAAGAGAACTTGGAATGGATGGAGAGATGGATGTCCACATTCACATGAAAAAAGTCAATCATCCATCTTCATCCAGTGGAAACTCAACCTCTGGGATCAAGCAGAGTCCTCCCTATACATGGAGACTGAGAAAAAAATAGTGGTTTATTGAGATTCCAGTCAGGCCATGCTAAATGGTCCCGGTGTGCCTAGCTTTAGGTAACGACCATATCATTGACTTAGTGTGAGTACCCCCCAACTATCAGGAAAAAGATAGCAAATTTGTTTTTTGGAATACAGCTCCTAGAATCCCCACGTACTGGCTTTGGCTGGGGTGGTGTGGGAGTAATCATGGAAACGTAATGTAAAAAATGTATACTTTCAATGGACACACTTGGACCAGAGCAGACCTGGATAATCCACTTTAAAACTGTCCTTTTTTCCCCCTACACCATACAAAGCTAGCCTTAAGTCCAAATCATTGGTGCCGAGTAAACGGTTTTTTTTAAAATGAAACATAAAAAATAACGGTCTTCATTTAAATAGTACAGCAGTTAAAAGGCACCTTCTTAAGGTATGGAGTTACATGTAACTGAAGAGTCAACTTGCCTGCACCAGAAATAGCTCTCTCTGATACAAAGTAATGATATTATATTCACTGCTCCCTGGTATAACCCAAACTCCTGTCCTTCATCCTTTTTATCCTCTTCAGCTCTCTTTCTAATAACACTTTAATGGCATCTCTGGATTGGCTCTCCTTACCTGTTTTAAATTCTTCCAGCAATGTCTTTCTTTCCTGTTCTAACGGGCTTAGAACTAGGAGAGGGTTCCATCACAAACAATTTCGGTTTCTTAAGGGCTTTTATTTATTTATTCTACTAGCTCTCCTCCATTAGTGCAAAGGCAGTTGTTTTTGGTTGGTTTCCAATATAGGATTGTAAATACAAATCAGAAGCAAACTGCAATCAAGACCAAGAAGCAAAACAAAATTCACAGAACAGACTGACTGACTCAAAAGAAGCGTGCTCACAAAAAGCTAGGAATTAATCACAACACACCAGGACTTCCTCTGAGATATAGAATGGCCAAGAGCTACTATCCTAGTCCCTAAAATCTTTATTGCTTAGATATTATTGATAAAATCTTGCAAACACAATTTCATAAACATGAGAGCCCTCTTCTTACTTCACAGTTATATCACAGAAAACACAAGGCCATAGTAAACAACAAAAATGTTATAATTTTGAGCATCTTACTTACTGTGTTGGGTCCTCCATATCCAAAAATGATCATTCCAGATGTTGGAGACTTCAGCCCCCAAATAAAATAATAAATTCAACAGCAATTCATATTGTAACTCCACCGTAATCCGGTTTCAGGGAAACCATCTGTGGATAGCAAAATCCACAGTAAGAGTGAACAAATTTATCTGAGGATGATAGGACAGCAACTAGGGTGGTGGGGTGCCAGGTTGAAAGCTTTCACCTCCTCAACACCACTCCCAAATGCTCAGGAGTGTGGCGGTGGAGACAAAGGAGGGCGTTCAGTGTAAGTAAGATCCTTTATCACACGACCCCTAAACTCCGCGGGAAACTGGCATCCCAGAACCGGAGCTTAAAATTGTTTTCCCCCACCTGCTCTGCAGTATTACAGAAAATGAAGTGCGGACGAATCCTACCTGAATCGCGTCCCAGCACTCACCAAACTTTTCAGGGTACCGCTCTCGGGGGGTGAAACACCACTGATGCACATCTAACGTAGATGTGTGCACGTGCCTCTTCCTCGCTTCTGTTTGTTGTTGTTTTGTTGCCCCCCGCCCCTTTAAGAGATCTGAATGCTGCCGGGAACAGAGCGCGAGAAGACCGCCTGAGAACGGAGGTAAGTGCTTGCATTCTTTTCTTTCCATTTTGCACCTCCCTCACGCACCAGCAGCCAGGAGTGTGGAGGGGGTGGTGGACAACAGGAACAAGCGACAACCCCCAAGATCTCTGAGTCGAATTTTAAGTGCCAACGGATCTTAGTGGGCTACGTGAGAAAAGGCTCTAATATTTCTTTTGTTTTCTTCCCTCCCTCGCCAATGTGGCTGCCACTGGCCAGCCACCCTCTTTCCTCCGGAGTTCAGCATTTTGTCCCAGTGTGGGTTTACGGCAGTCGGCACGCGAGGAAGGAAAAAAACAAAATATGCTCTACTGATTGCTGAGGGCCCTCCACGCTGCCGCTGCCCAGCCACTTTTTCACCCTGCTGGCTATTGAGCGGCTGTTTGTGACATTAACCTGCTTTACACAGCTACAGTATGTTGACAGTAGCCATCCACTTACAGATACTAGATTTATTTTGACAATTAGTTTCCCCTAAATCTGTGGATAAGTGAATCAGTAGATAATGACCCAGTGGAATAAGTGGTAAACTGAATTTTGTATCTTCATATGTGGATTCACTATTCAAAACACAATATAGGAATTATAGTCCAGTGATCAAGTTGGCAAGGGGTTAGAGTTCAAATGGCAGAACGTTTGTCTTAGATCTTGTCTCAGTTATTATTTATTTGAGTAAAAAAAGATAAGGGTTTAACAAGCATTGTATATGGTACATAATAGGTAAAGTTTTCCCCCCCACACCGCTGTGTGCTGTCGTGTTCCAACTGTACGGGAGGTGCTCATCTCCGCACTCAAGCCAGTGTTGTGGCAAGTCCATTTCCACATGGGGGGGGGGGGGGGGGGGGGGGGGGGGGGGGGGGGGGGGGGGGGGCCGGCATGGCTGCAAGGAAACCCTCTTTTATCTTCCTGCTTTCTACAGTGGTACCTATTTATCTACTTGCATTTACAATGCTTTTCGAACTGCTAGGTTGGCAGGAGCTGGGCGTTAACAGCAGGAGCTCACTCCGCTGCATGGCACTGGAATTTGAAACCGCCCCAAGCTGCCAACTTTGCACGGTCAAAACAGTTTTCGGAGTCCTTAGTCTCCTGAACCACCACGTCCTATATGTACATATTCATGGATTTAATTTAGGTGGCTGTCCAGAACTTGCAGTACCCCCACCGTGGAAGCTAACGTTGCAGCACAATTACTTAACGCTTGTTTGGTTTCAGTGTTGGATTGTGTGCCTGTCGCTTAATACCTGGCTATTTGACTATTACATGTCCCCACACTTGGCCAAAAAAAGCTGCTGCGTTGCTGCACCTTTAATATTATATTTGGTGAAATCTGAAGCGGCGCTGGATATAAAATAGTGTTTCTCTTTGAACATGGGATTACTCTCAACCATATCTGCTCTCTGTAATTCAGAATGACCTTGTAACTCAGAAATAGCCACCTCTATTGACAGGGGGAACCTCTGTACTCAGTTCTGAATTTAGGGAGGAAAGCTGTACTCCGTATTTTCTGGTAGAATCTCCTAAGACCTACAGCAGGAGCAAGGAGCAAGTTGAGGTTTCCAACACTCTGACGCAAATACATTAAAGAAGAGAATAGCTGCTGCATTAAACTTTTTCATCTCCAGAAAGTAGGACAGATTTGCAAAAATAACAGTGGGCTGCACTTTTTTAACCATCTCTTTTAGCCAGCACATGTCTGAAATGGACAATGTTCTGTTTTCAAGGAGTTTTGATGGCCTTTACAGTGCAAAAACTACTTGCCCGCTTACAAAGGATGTAAGCATACTTCAGATGAAAGTTTACTTTTTTTGGATTATTCTGATTTACAACTTTTACTTTTTTGGATGATATAAATTCAAAATCTCTAGTCAGCACAAGCACCTAGGCTAGCTGAGGGACAGAAA